>JBAMCI010000107.1:17570000-17682500 GCA_037075265.1 Drosophila nigricruria
AAATCTATTTTGTTATACGTTATATAGCTGAATATATATGCTTAAACTTGACATAAATCGAAATATATTTTGATAGATGTTTTCTAGCTAAATCTAAGCTTAATTTAGTATATGTCAAGATTAAGTATATATAAATAAATTTAGATATATTCTAAGTTGAACTTAGACTTAGATGTTTGGCATTCGAGATGATCTTAAGTAGACAATCGATCGAGCTATAAAGAGACTAAGTCGACTATATATATTTATATATTATATATATATGTTAATATTTTTAAATAAATATATAAATATATATACAAATATATATAGTCTGTATATAGCATGTATATGTACAATAATATATATAAAAATAGATTTATATATATTCAAATATTTTTATGTAAACATTTACATATATATATATACATATACATATATATGTTTCTTTGCACACTTAGATGCTCCCACACACACACACACACGCACACACACACCCACACATCTATACAGCGACTTCTTCTTCATCTTTCTGCTTCTTTGTTTGATTCTATGCAAATATATGTGCATATTTATACATATGTTTCTAATTATACTATATAAAATAACTGAAAGTATCGCCCCGACCACAGTTGTCGGGGTCGAAGGCGGTGGCGGTGGCGGTGGCGGCGGCAGCGGCAGCGGCGTCGGCGTCGGCGGCGGCGTCAGCTGCGCATGACTGACAATCGCGATTCGAAAATTGTTTTTCGCCCGTCGGGCCATTTGTCCGTCGTAGATTAGATTAGGGGATTTGGTCGGCTCTTTTGGCGGGGCCGTGCGGTTAGGGGCGCAGGCATTTTAGTTAATTGGATATTGGATGCAGCAGTCCGGCCAGCGCCACAGCCAGCGCCACAGCCAGCGCCACCGTCAGCGCCAGCAACATCTTTCGCTGGGGCGGAGACGACGTAACGTAACGGCATTAACATTTTCTTCGCCTGGCCAAGCTGCCAAGTTGCCAAGTTTTTGGGCGCGTTTTGTGCCAACAACGGCTGCTGGGGCTTGGGCTTGGGCTTGGGCATGCGTCGATAGTGTGTCGTTGCTCGGCTATTTGATATGGCGCACATTTGGGCTACAGCTTCGCATTTCGGATGCTGTTTTTGGCCAAAGAGAGCATATCCACAGAGAGCCACAAAGACAGAGAGAGAGAGAGAGAGAGAGTGAGAACTAGAGAGTGGGAGAGTGAGAGAGACTAAGTGAGAGCTGACACTTGCTCTATGCGTGGGTTGTCAGCTGCCTGCTGACTGCCAGTTTCTAACTTTGGATCCAGCTCTGACTCTGACTCTGACTCCGCTTCTTGTGTGTGTGTGTGTGTGTGAGAGAGAGCGATGTATATGTGTGTGTGTGTGCACTTTGGTCTTAGAGCAATCGGCAAAATGGCAAAGCGGCTGTCGGCGGCGCCTGACGAACGTCCGGACCGCCTCCTGGCAGCAGCAGCAGCAGCAGCTGGCCCGCAGGGCAGGGGCATCCGATTCCACAGGGCAACGTCTGCAAAACCTAAGAGAGAACGAGAAAGCGAGAGAGAGAGAGAGAGTGAGAGAGAGAGAGGGGGAAGTAGTGAGAGCGAGAGATTTGTTATGTGCTCCGTGTAGTGAACTGCCCAGACGATTCTTGAGCCCAGGCTGCGTGTTTTGTTTAGATTTTTTGTGCTCTCTCTCTCTCTTCCCTTCTTATATTTTGGTAAATTTGGGTTTATTATGCCCACTCGGCCAGGCATGGGCCATGGGGCACTTTAAAAGCATGGCTTAAGTCCTTTGAAAGCCCCAAGTATTTCAATACTTCATTGTGCCAGGCTAAATTCCAATTCAATTGCGTTCAAGTTCCCTCTGGCCGCATATCCTATTGAAATGTGCATGCGATGGGCCATCAAATTTTCGAACAGGCCAACAAATGGCCAAATACCAATTGGACCAAGGTTAAAAGCTGAAACCTTATTGCTACGGCTTATGTACCACATCCAGCCACACACACAAACACACAAACACACACGCATACATACACACACACACACACACACACACAGACATCATCACCCAAAATATGAGCCATAGTCAAGTTTTACAATCCGATGTTGGCATGGAGACAAATGCACAGTCGCACAAGAGGCATGCTCTCCATCTGCCCCACTAGCGCGCTGCTCAAAGTTGAAATTTTTGCGGTTTATTGAGCGCTGGGCCTATGCAAAGCAAAAGATAGATTCCCCTAAAAAAAAAAAAAAGGAAACAAAAAACAAAAAAACAAAAAAAAAAAAAGAACTACAACAATGACCACTGCAGCACAGTGCCGCTGGCAGCAAATGCTGTGTGATTATGCAGCCGCATGATTGAAGCTGTGGCAAGTTGCTGCTGCCGCCGCCCCTTGCTCTCCATTCAGTCCACCGCCCCATGTACCAACCCCCCCCCCCCCCACGTCCTCCTCAGGCATAGCCCGATTTGCCCCAATGCCATTGCGGTTGTCATTAACAGGGTGGCCATGCGGATTATCTGTGTGGCCAGGGCTGGCCGCAGCAGCGCCGCAATCAAATATTTTCAAAGCGAGCCCTTGCCTCAGACAGCAATTTTTCAATTGTTGTGTGTGTGTGTGTATGTGTGTGTGTGTGGTCCGTTGTGTGGAGCGCAGTACCTTTTGCATTCTTGCCCCGTGGTATTTTGGCCAAAATGGGCTTAAAGACCAAAAACCAAAAAACCACGTACAGACAAATATGAATTCACAAAAATACTTTAAGTATTTTATTTTGCCAGCTGAATTTTTATCTGGAGAATATGTGAAAATAAAAGTAATATTTATTTGCTTATAAAAATATTGTGAAAAACTGAGTTGGCTTAAGGAATGTTGTTCCTTTAGGCATATAAGGTTTAATAGTTAGAGAATTTGTATACCAAAAAATCATTTTAAGTTTTGGTATTTGTTTAGACAGCAAGAAAAATGGGGTTTAAACCAAAGTTTTGGCTTACTTTTCATGCAGTTGTTAGTTAACATATTGTAAAGATAAATATATAATAAATTAAATTTAAAAATATTGTTAATAATAAAATACAAAATATAATTTATAATAATTAAAAAAATATAATTGATTAATTAATTATAATTAATATAATTGATTAAAAACATATTTTATAATAAATATATTGAATAAAGTATATAAAATTAATATATTTTCTATAATAAATGAAATTAAATATAATATGCAATAAATTCTAAGAAGTTTTGTTTATAATAAATTTAAAAAAATAATATAATTTATAATAAAATTAAAAAATTGATTTATAACAAATAAAAGTATATTTTCTCTACGCTTTTAAATAGCCTTAAAAATGTTAAAGCTTTTACAAATGACAGTTTTTCAATGTCAAAATGTTTCAAACTACATTTAATATCTGGAAAATATTTTAAAAATATTTTAGAAATATTTTAACAAAATTTTAAGTTCATATATATTATCTTATCTAATATTTCTCCTAAGGCATTCAAACATTAAAACTAGAATATAAATAGAATTCAATATATAATTAATTGTTAAAATTAAATATTTTACACTCTTTATATGCTCTTATATATATAATTGCTATACAGCCATTAAAATAATATTAACTTAAACTTATATAAATATATTTGTCACTTTGCTATCCATTAAACAAAACTTTTTAAACTTCACTTACATAAAAAAGTTTAAAAACTAACTAACTAAATTTTGCACTTCAAGTTTGTGCGTTTAAATATTGTTGAAATACAATTTCTCAACAGTAACTTAATACTGTTCTACAACGTAGACATTTCAGCATTTAATTAATGTTGTCTGTTTGTTGCTCTATTATGCATAATTAATATACGGACTCTCATTAGAACTTGACATGGTATCAAAATACACAAACTTGCCTAACTAATTACAATTGCCTCTTTGTTGTGTAATTATATACAGTAGTAGGAGTCGTCGTCGTCGTCGTCGTCGTCGTCGTCGTCGTAGTAGTAGTTGTAGTTGTAGTTGTTGTTGTAGTCATAGTTGGCATACCTACTATCATTATGTGCTGTAAAATATTGTGATAAATAAAAGTGAAAAGTTGACAAAAGTTATTTAATAACTTTGTTGTGCCAGCTAATTGTTGTGAGTAGTTAGTTGTTAACGGCGGCTAGAGGCTATTGAAACAAAAGTTATGCTCTAAAGTAAAAGTTGGACAATTGTTTTAATTACTTATTTGATGTCAAAGTAAATGCAAGGAAAACAAAATAAGCTATTGAGAATAAGAAGGGCCAAAATCTGAAATAAGATACTTATCGACAAAACAATATAGCGACTGAGACGGGGGCAACTCAAAGAGCATAATTAATACAATTATAAAGGTTGCAAAAGATACAACCAAAAATAAAACTGAAAAAAGTAGGCGAAAAAGTAGCCGAACCGTTTAGGAGAACCCGTTTATAAAAACAGCGTGCAAAATTCGTCAAAACAAATTTGAAAGAATTCGGGTAAAAGGATTTTTTTCTGCCCGTTGAGCAGCTAATTGCCGTTATTATGGGTTGGCAGGTTGATGCTTCGCCTACGAGACAAAGATGCTTATTTCATTTAACATTCGAAAATGTTTTATTTATAATAAATTAAAAATATATTTTAAAATAAATTAGAATATATTATTTATAATAAGTTAGAATATATTATTTACAATAAATTCAATAAATTATTTGTAGAAAACTTATGAATATGATTTATAATAAATTAAAATTAGATTAAGCTTGTAATAAATTGAAAAATACAATTTTAAATATATTAAAAATATAATATATAAAAAAAAAAATTTAAAAAAAAAAGAAAAATATGGAAAAAATCAAAATAAAATTGATAAAAAATTGAGGAAAATATAATTTATATTAAAAATAAATTATTATAAATCAAAAAATATAATTCATTAAGCAAATATAATTTTTTATAAATTAAAAAAGTATAATTTACAATTAATTAAAAAAAATATTATATATAATAAATTAAACAATCTAATCTATAATAAATGAAATAATATAATTTATGCTACATTAGACAAATATAATTTATAATAAATTAAAAAAGTATAATTTACAATTAATTTAAAAAAAAAATATAATAAATTAAACAATCTAATCTATAATAAATGAAATAATATAATTTATAAATAAATATAATTTATAATAATTTCAAAAATTATAATTTACAATTTATTAAAAAAAAATATATAATATATAATAAATTAAATACTAAGCAAAACCTGTCATAGAACAAATCAAGAGAATTCTGGTTAAAGGATTTTTGCTGGCCCGTTGAGCAGCTAATTGGCGTTATTATAGAAGGGCAGGTTGATGTTTCACCTAGAAGACAAAGATGCTCATTGCATTTAACATTGAGAATATCGAAAATGTACCCACTAATTGACTTATAGCGATAAATCCAATTATAAACGACGACGACGACGACAACATCCGCACATCCGCACAGATGACGCTCGCCGCCAGTCAGGGACACTCGCTCGCTCGCTCGTTCGCTCGTTCGCTCGCTCGCATCACAATTTGTTTATGTGTATCAGAGCACTGTGTGCACCCTTGACTGGCTAGCCTGACCGTCGTCTATCCATCCGTTCGCATGGGGGTCGCGCCGCAATTAATTATTTAAGCTTTTCATTGCATTTGCTATGATTTAACTATGGCCCCTTTACGGCTGCCCTTGGCTAATTAGGCGCCTAACAGTGGATGCCAATCACAAGATTACTTTTCTTTTTGCGCAATCATTAATTACAACTTGCTCATTAATAATTGAGTTAATGCTTTGAGCCTTTTCAAAGATTTGCAGTCAGCGTTTGATTGAATCATTGAAACGGAATGCGAGCAAGCAGGTAAAAAGGCCCACCTACCTACCTAGGCACCTCTGCTAATGAAAATCTGAGATAAACTTTTCAGCTCAGCTCTGCTGTCAATATTCACATTAGTCAAATTGCAAATTATGTCATTGGCTTGTGATTTGATGCCCACTGTACGGAAGCTGTGCTCGCATCAGCTCGAGCCACATTGACGAGCATCAGTAGTTGCTTCGGCTGCTGCCGATCGCTTAGTCGTGGACCAGTGATCGGCCAAGCGCGTTTAGCCGGGGATAATACCATAGATAACGGATAGTTAACTATATGTATATATATATAGTATATGTATTTAGAGAGACATTTTGCATGTAAGTAAGCGTTCAGGTTCAGATTTATGAAGTTCAAGTTTGCAAACAAAAATTATATATAAAAATAAAATTGTTCTATTGGAAGAGATCTGAAGAGTATGAAGAATGATTTTCATTAGCTTTTATATATATAAATATTTTCTATCAGTTTGCCAGCTCTATAGTTTAAGCCTATTTGCCATAACTTTAACTAATCTCTTGTATATATATTCTATATCTTTGCAGATCAACTTCGTATGCTAGCAAATATCTATTGATATTGGCATATTTTATGCCCAATCAGCGGCGAGCAATTGTGACCAGCCGCTGGCTAAGCGAACAGTAAAAAAAGAAAATAATATTTTTTTTTTTTTCAACATCTATTGTGATTGTGAAAAACGTTGAAAGAAAACGTGCTGTTTTTTCTGGAATTTTTTTGGTGGATTTTTTTGAAAGAACGAAAGAGAGAGAGAGCGTGAGAGCGTGAGAGAGAGAGATAAAGAAACTCATACTCAAGATATATAAGTGAATGTTAAATAAGTGTTAGAACTAAGTGTGAGTGTATGTGAAGAAGAAGAGGAAGAAAAGGGGTCGTCGGGAAGCTGGCCAGCTAGTGCAGCACTGTGCAGCGCGCGAAATGATGCCGCAATATCGACTTGACCTGCACACTGACGTCAGCCGAGCAACACCCAGCCACGCCTGCCCACCACTGCCATACAACACAACCTCTGCCTCAGCCACAGCCATAGCCACAGCCAAAGCCTCAGCGTCAGCCGCAGCAACTGCAACAGCAACAGCAAAAGCAACTGAAACAGTAACAGCAACAGCAATAGCAATAACAGTCCCAGCCTTAGCTTCTGCCACGTACTACTGCGGAAGATCGAGTTAAGCAAAAAAAAAAAAATTAAATAAAAATAAATAAATAATTAAATAAATAAAATAAAAATACAAAAATAAATAACAAAATACCGAAGGAAGTCACACACCCACACACAACATACAACATTAGAGCGAAGAGCGACAGAGAGAGAGCATTAGAGTCAAACAATTAGAAATTAATTTCAACAGAGCTTGAAAGCAATTGCGACAATCGTATGTGAGTGAGAGATTACACAGGTGTATCAAGCAAATATAGCCTACCGGAAACACTTCACTTTCGAAAAGCCAGTCAGCTACCTGCGCTCAACCAGAGCGCCAAGGCCAACGACCACGTCAGTGCAACCGTCGTCATGTGGATAACACTCACTTATTTGGTCGTCATCGTAGCCCAGCTTTGTGCCCTGGTCCACGCCGCTGGTGGTAAGTACATAAGCCAACAATATATGAGTTATTTAAAAACAAAAAGTTCTTTGAGCCATACATATTTAATATAAATTTAAGTGATACATTTTTAGAAATATTTTTATACCCTGAACCCATTGAAAATGGGAAAACAGGGTATAATGGTTTTGTTAAAATGTATGTAACAGGCAGAAGGAGGCGTGGCAGACCCCATAAAGTATATATATTCTTGATCAGGGCGACGAACTGAGTTGATTTAGCCCTGTCTGTCTGTCTGTCTGTCTGTCCGTCTGTCCGTCTGTCCGTATGTATGAACGCGTCGATCTCAGAATCTATAAGAGCTAGAGACTTGAAATTTTTTATGTAGGTTCGTGTATAGCACGCGCAGATCGAGTTTGTTTCAAAAATTCGATAACTTTTATCGTTTTAATGTTATCGATTAAAAACGAAATCGAAAACCAGTTATAAATTTATGGCTTGCACATCTTTAAAGCTAGAGACTCCTTATTTTGTATTTAGTATAATATAGAGTTTTTGCAATTTTGATTTTTGTTATATTTTGGATGCCACGCCCCCTTCGCCCTAAATTTGCAAAAAACTTATTTCAAGTGCTAGAGACTTGAGCTTCGGCAACTACACACATATGAATGACATAATTACGCTGTGAAAGTTTGATTAAGACAGTCCATCTACAAAGGAACTTATTCAACAATTAACTTCCCATAATACTGCTCTTACTTCAGCCCGAGCGCAGTCGCTGCGTAAACTGCGCAGTCAGCAGAGCGCTCACTTATGCGTGCGTGCGTATGTGTGTGTGTATGTGTGTGTGCATGTGTTGCTTGTATATATAAATGTTAAATAAGTATAAAATGTTTGGAATATCGGCTCATCGCAGGGTTCAGGGGATCTCCTAGTCGGGTACCACCGACTAGAGCTTTCTTACTTGTTAAAATTGAATTGGCCTTTGAGCAGTTCTATAAAAAGCTATCAAATATATAATTTAAAATATTTTTTATTATATATTTGCTAAGTTTTCTTCACTTCCACAATATAAGAGTTATTTAAAAAAAAGTTCTTTGAGCTGTTCATATTTAATATAAATTTAAGTGATAAATTTTTAGAAATATTTTTAAAATTGAATTGGCCTTTGAGCAGGTCTATAAAAAGCTATCAAATATATAATTTAAAATATTTTTATTATATTTCTGCTAAGTTTGCTCCACTCCAAATGCTTTTTCTTATAAACTAATAGAAACTGTAGTCTAACTTTATAACTTTGAGGTAAAGCTACAAATTCTTTGAGTTAAGAAAATGTTTGTGAAATAGGAGCATAAATTTATGTAAAGAAAATGTTTTGAATATATCAGATTGAATATGCCTTAGACTTGATAGCAAAAGTTTAAATAGATTTATAAAACTTTATGAAATTTATAACTAAAAATATTTGAATAATATTTTATAATATAATAAATAATTTAATTTTTTTTATATATTTCTTAAATATTTGCTAAATTCACATTTGGCATCAAATACACTTCATAAGGTCAGGCATAATATTTTTAGCTGAAATTTTAGATAGTAAATTATATTATTTTATATTTTTCTATATGAGTTACGCTATGCTCTTCTTTTTATGCCAATCCGCTTCTTATCTCTTATCTCTTTTTCTTGATATCAGAGCTTATTTTATATGCATTCAACTGTCCTTCTTAGTTTTTAGATGCTTTCTTCATTAAACAAATCTTCTTTGGTTAAGGCACATTTTCTCTTAATCAGCAGTTGGTTGCCGAAGGTTTCTAAAAAGAACAAATTAATATTTTATATGATATAAATCAATGCAAGTTTAATAGCATAGAAAACACATAAATCTGACTTTTGAGAGCATAAAAAATAATGTTAAATAAATAACCAAGCTTAATTTTGATAGATTTATGAATGTTAAATTAAATTTTTGTAGTTAATTATAATATTATAATAATATTTTTAGATATATATAAATTTTGTTTTCTTTTGCTAAATTCCGCGTCGCTCTAAAGAACGCTGCCTGTTATATAAATTTCTTATCAAAAAACGAACATAATATATTATACAAATAATTATGTTTATTTTTCCTCTAAAGATTACTTGTTTCTTTAGCCATTAGCTGTGTAATTGGAGCCTAACATACAGGTGTTTTTCTCATGTTCCTAAACTCGATCGTTTTGTATGTTTACAATGATCGAATACCATGCTCAAGCTGTAACAATATATTAGTTAATTAATTAATTTCATGAATACCAACTCTTATCGGTATTATGATAAGCCTTACTTAACTAACTATACCTAACTTATTTTATTTATTTTGTCATGTCAATCCTTAGACAACCTTGCTTCTTTCAAGCTGCATAGTGTGCCATATCCTTATATATATATATAATATATATCTACTATCTACCTTCACCTCTATTCTAGGTATCACTATATACATTAAGAAATATCAACTTTAATAAGTAAACCAAGTGTCTTTGCTTGCTTTTCTTATTACATTAATTCACTTGAATGAACCTTGAAACTTTGCAATTTAAAACCAGACTCGGAGTGTCTTGCGTTTATTAAACATTCTCAGCTCTATAAAGTAGCTCTAATAGCCACTTAAAGCAATATATATATATATATATATATATATATGTATTTATATGCATATATATTTCTATATATATAAATTTATATATATACTACCTATATACATATAGCTGTTATATTGCATTTCTTTTGTTGTTGTTGTTTTGTATGGAATCTCATAAAATCTAGTTTACTGTAAATGAAATTGTTTCGTAATTTGTTAGTTAACCAGGCACAAAAATGCTTTGTAAGTAACTCCGGCAGAAAATTTTTAAAATATTTACTGTCAGAGCTTACGCTGAAAATTAGATTTTACGAGACATTGAAATAGGATGCGCCCCATGCAGGCAAAATGATAAAGAACGTTGCTGCTGTTGCTGTTGCTGTGTCAGGCAGAAGCCTCTATTAAAGGCAGTTTTAAAGGATTTTTGTTTTTTTTTTTGCCTTTTCTCTTTTCTTTTTTTGGATTTTTCTTTTTCTTTTTTATTATATTTTTATTTTTTGCGTGGCGCGCTCAACCCTTGGGGAATTTTTTTACAACACATGTCACGCTTTCATCTAGTTGCCGGCGTGATTTACTTTTGATTGATGCTCATTTTGTGGGATTTGGTCCCAACTATGTGACTGGGCGACTGGCATACCACTTGGCGTGCAACAATGCAGAGCAGCCCCAATATAAACACATTGTGCAAATATAACGCAAGTTTTTCTTATTTTTTCTTATTTTTTTTCCTTTTTTTTTTTCTGGTTTCTTTTTGCGTTGGCAGCAAAATTTTCAGCATTGACAGCAGTCAATACTGATGAGGGCTTTAAGCGCGCATCGATGAGCAAATAATAGTGTATGCCTTAGGGCATACATTTGCTGCCTTTTCTATATATATATATATATATATATATATATATTTTTTTTTTTTTTGTTGGTCAATTGTATGCCCAACAGACACAGGCGCATTGCTTAATTTACCACATCAATTAACTGTGGCCAAGAAGAGCAACAAAAAAAAAATGAACTGAAAATAAACTTGTTTAAGTTTGCAAAAGTTGCCAATGTTCAGCTATGCCAATGCTGTGGTTTTGTTGCCTTCCATTTCTATTTCTATTTCTATTTCTGAGTGGGTTTTCCACATTTTTTTACTGCTATTGAAATGTTCTGAGTTAGATAGAACGTGCTTTTGCATTTATGACTCCTGTCATCGTTCTCTGATTTCCTTTTATGCTCCAGCCACATAAAGTAATTGTGCTCAGCTCACAAAGTGGTCTTGTGCCTGCGGCTAGAAAATTGAAAACAATTATTATGCACTCACATATCTCTGTAGGTATTTCAATTTGTTAAGCGTGCCTAATGGATCGGCTATAAATTGGAAAAAAAAAAAAAAACAAATTGAAAAAACTCAAGTTTTTACAGTTGAGAGCGCTGCTCTAAGTACAAATATGAAGTATTTCTATCAGACTGTTAGCGTTAACAGTAGAACTGCAAAAGCTATCCACTTGATGGTTTTTCACATCGATACTGGCGCTGCTGATTCCATCGATACTCGACTTAATAGCTTCACAAAACTGAATTTGCATTTCCTAGAAATATTAAGATGAAACTAAATGAATTAAAATGTTTGGCTTTTATGGATTTTTCTACATTACCCTATAATCGCGCCTGCTCTGCTAAGGATTCTGTCCGATTCATCGGCAACTAAAACATCATGAGGCAACTAAATTCATTTTCATGAATCTTTGAAAGATTTGAACAATAAGAAAGCTAGTAAATATATGAAAAGTTTATCTAATATCATTTCTGTTGGATCTGTTGGACTCACAGGCATTGCTTTAGCTATCTGCTAGGTGAGGCGATATATCCATATCGAACAACTTACATAGATATATCGAATATATGTGCATCGATACCATCGCTAATGCCGTCGCTGGTCTTAACAGCTCCAACTTAACAGGGTATTGTGTCGTCAGTTCAGTTCAGTTTAGTTCTTTCAATCGACTAGCAACATTTTTGCAGTTTTCATTTCTCGTTTTACCTCTGCTGGCTTTTGTGGTTTCTGTTTGTGAATGTAACTGAGTTCTTTAAACTATGCTATGCATTTGATGCTGCTGCCGATGCCGAAGCCGAAGCTGAAGCTTGCCCCTTAGCTGCAAAAATAATTAACTTGTCTGGGGCACTTGTTGATTGTGGCTTTTCTGTTATGCATACTGCATGCAACTGATTGGCTTAGTCAAAGCAAGCAAGAAAGAATAACTAAAAAGAGTCAAATTTAATCAAGCAATCGACATACCTTTTAGCATTATTGGCATTTTGTACATTTCTATGTTAGATATTCATTGGAAAAAGACTTCATCAAGTGCATGCCAGCATACTAGTGCGTATATGCAAGCACGCACGCATGCAGGCAGGCATGCATGCATGCATGCATACCTGCATGCACGCATAAATTCACTTTATTGGCTTTTATGTGCAGCGAAATGAATGCATTTCAGCTTTTATGGTGGTGCACTACAATTTCGGATTATTAAGCCAATATATATTAGCACTAAATTGTTCAAGTTTAGTCTTTTGGCAAAACAGTCTATAGAATATTTGGTAATACATTTTGCCAACGTCCATTGTTGTTGCGATTATTCTACTAATTAGTTGGCAATTATTGAATTTGTGCAACTTAATGTCGAAATTCGCAAAACACTGACTGTACACAGATACACACATACACTTACACTCACACACATTGTTAATCGTTCAATCAAAGTTTCCATTGTGCCAAGTGCTATATGTAGCGCTTCATCGACAGCTGCTTTGCCGGGTTAAACATGCCATCAAAGTTCACTTGGCCCTGGCAGCAATCTAATATAGAAACTTTGTGAACAATTCAATGGTATTTTGCTGCTGGCACATATTAAAATTAGCGTTGGCAAAAGTTTTACAACTATTTTCGATCAGAAAGCCAATCTAAATGCACAAAATGCTTGCTATGCAATTTAACAGCAAATTAATTGAGAGTTTCATTTAGATATTAGAGGTTGAGTTTAATAATTGAATTTTTTGCTTGAAGTGCATAAAACGAACATGTCCATCGTATCGTTTTAGAATTCCTACGCTTTACCGTCGTATACGCAATTTGGCAAAGCGTTTGGATTCTGAAACAATATATGGTCCAGAGCAACAGTGGAAAAGATTTGTGTGATAAAAGCGAATTTTGGGACTTGATTTGAGGTGGAATAAAATGTTGATGGAATTTGTTTAATATTATTGTTCAGAGGCTTTAGTTAGTTGCCTTCAGTTATCATTGATGAATTGTAATAGCTAAATAATATTTTAAAAATTAATTTAGAATCAGGAATTCAGTTGGCAGCTGCAACAGCTTGATTGCTTAAGCTTAAAGGCATATAGAATTTCCTTTATTCATATTGAATTATTGTATAAACATTTTTAGCGTTATATGATAGGCATTTTATGCCCTTTAGCAAACATTTTTGATAGAACAAATAATGATATATATATATTATAATATATGTATATATAATAATTGCTCAATTACATACTCAATTCGCTGCTATCAATTGCTACTTTTGTTGAGCCAACTTATTTGCAGTTAGATTTAAGCCAAGCTATTAAGCCTAGTCCAGCTATAAGTCAAATTTCTTATAAGAACTTATCTTATAAGAACAATTATCATTAATTATATATTTAAAACAAAAATTTCTTTTGCAGAAGCTGATTATACACTCGATGATTCGTTTTGGAACGAAGAAAGTCCTGTTGGTAAGCAACACACAGATATAAAATCCAACTTTTTTTTGTATAAGAATATATATATTTGATTCTTGCCCATCTGTGCTTGAGTATTCCATATTGCAAATACCTTAACATATATATACCTCATATGCACTTAGGTGAAGTGGAACGCTTGCTCAAAGAGTATAGACAAAATCAGGAACTTGTGCGTCGTATTGGTGGACATTATTATCAAATTATCTATCCGGTACAGCTGCGTCATCACGAAAAGATGGGAATCTCAACACGTGAAGTTAGCCCTCCAAAGGTACGCAAAGATTTGCATAAGCGAAATACTAGAAAAATCGAATCAAACACAATGGTATGTTCATATTTGTTCTCATTCATTCATCATATTGTTTGCTCCATTGTTTTTCACACTCACACACACACAGGCACACACATAGATACACACAAACACTCACACTCACACTTACACTCACCTCATTCACCCACTCTCGTTAAGCTCGAACTTAACAGAAAAGTAGAAAAGATTTCTCATTGGAGAACCTTGGCCAAAGTCCAAGTTTGGTTTTTTTGTTGTTTTTTTTTGTTTTTTTTTTGCACACTGTCAAAACTTTATACACTAGATGGATGATGTTCAGAAACTGTAATTGAATATTATATAATCATATTTATCATTGCACTTACTGTGGTCTATGTGCTGTGAGAACCAAATCTCGATTCATAAGCGTTCAAGTATTACGTGTTTTTTATATGTTTTTAGCCGGGCCAAAGACCACGCCCACACGACGACAGCGGCTTCAGCAGAGGCAGGACAAAGGTGTGTGCCCACACATATACAAATTTAAATAAATAAATATATATATATATATGCATTTAAATCCAATCAGCAAACTAATTGGAATTCATTTTGCATGCTGAAAAGTAAAAAGTCAACTTCAGTTCGCATTAATGTCGATTAAACGAACAATTTTTAGTGAATTTCCCATTTTTTCTCTCTCTCTCAATAATGCGTGTGTCAAAAGTTGAAAATGTAATTTATATTTCGATTTCAGAAACATTTTCATCGCACTTCATTGCTGATCAAGGCATTTAATCACAAATTCCGATTGGATTTGGAACTGAACTCGTGAGTATAAAACTTGCTGTCAACTCGTTTAAGGTCTATCACATCATATATCCTCTTCTCTGCCCTCTCCGACTTGCTCTCTCCTCCCTCCTCTCTCTTGTATAGTCAACTACTTTCACCCAACATACAGCAGAAGCACTATCACGTCAGTGGATATCAGGTGGATGGCAATCGACATGTAAGTACCGTAGTGCTCTAGTGATTCCTAGTTTGTTTGCTTTTTGGGGGAATCTAGCAGTCGTTTTTTGTAGTAAGTCTGATAGTATATAAATACTGAAGCGTTTCGTATATAACACAGACAAAACCAAAAAAATAAATAAAAATCCAAATAATCCAAAATCCTTGGAAGAGGAGATTAATAAATAAGATTGACCAGAACGACTCTTTGGGTGCAGTACAATATGACAAGTATGGCTGAGGCACGCGTCAAGCGCGAGTTCAAGGAGGCGCTCAGTGGCGAAGAGTTCCGCCAGTGCTTGATCAAGATGGAGCTGGTCAACGATAGCTGGACCGAGCTGCGCGGCGAGATAACTGGGCCGCGCGACACGCCCTATGAGGGCGGCAGATTTGAGCTGGAGATCAAGGTACCAGACAGATATCCATTTAGTCCACCCGAAGTACGTTTCATGACACGCATCTGGCATCCGAATGTCTCGTCGGTAACTGGCGCCATTCGCATGGACATTTTGAAGGATCATTGGGCCGCGGCCATGACACTGAGCACCGTCTTGTTGTCGCTGCAGGCCATGCTGACTGCCGCCGAGCCGGACGACTGGCAGGACTTTGTGGTCGCTTATCAGTTTAAGAAGCGGCACGATCTATTTTTGTTAACGGCCAAGCACTGGACTAGCGCGTATGCGGGCGGATCGCGTTCGTTTCCCGAATTGGATCTAAAGATTGAACGCCTCAAGGATATGGGCATCGATGAGCATAAGGCGCGTGCGGTGCTTTCTAAAGAGAATTGGGATCTGGAGAGGGCAGCCGATTGTCTATTTATATAGGTGCGCGCAGCACCTGGGACTAACGAAAAATCAACGACAAAGAACATCAGATGCAAAAACCTTGAGCGATGAATCAACTCGATTATATAGTCTAACTATATAGTCGCAACAACAATCACACTAACAACAATCACACTAACAACAGCAACAACTATAACAACAACAACAATAACAGCAACAGCAACAACTACGAAAATAACAGTTCAAAATTCAAGTCGAGTTTCATACAGCTACCGCGGCGGATCCGCAATTTTCCATAATGCAAAGTGTAATCCGTGGACCACGGGTCCCAAAAAAAAAACATTTTGCAACGCCCAAATTTGTATTACGTAGTATTTGATCGGATCTTAACATTGCGAAATTTCTTCACAGTGTCTCGACACTCGGATCAGTTCAGTCGGTCCAGCTGTACGCATTTGTTTCGCATAGCCAAGAATTGGATCTATATATACCCCGTTACCCAGCATCGAATACTTGGCTATTCGAAACAAGTATGAAAGTTGGATGGGTGAAATAGGTCCGTTTGTTCTGTTATTTTTGAGTGCATTAATACATCGCAGTTGATTTAGGTATACGAATATCGTATGCAACAGATCCCCAGGTCTTGCGCTTATGCCTTTCGTTTGTTTTGCTAAATATCAATATTACTTGCACTTTAATAATCATGAACATCAATAACGAAAATATTTTAAAAATAAATTTATGAATACTGATGCTTTAAAATCAATTTAGTTTTTTTTTTTTAAGTGTCCAAAATTAATTCAGCAAATGAAATTTCTTATCATTTAACATTTATCAACATTTTTTGTATGAGAGCTTAAGAAGGTGGGAGGATGAGTAGACCACTCTGCGACACCATAGTTGAATCAATTAAAAATTACTGGTCAACAATTTCACTTAGTGAAATTGAAAGATAATTAAATTGTTTGCCAAGGCGTATACTTGATATTAATAAGAATAAGGGAGGACATACGAAATACTAATTAATGAGCAAATTGTGTCCTTAAGTGTTTAAGCTATCTAGCGCCTTGGAATTTTGCTTTATATCATAGATGAGTTTGATGTCTTAGTTTTCAGTTTAAGTTGAAGTTTTCAAACTGTCGATAAACATTAAACCTATTCAGTTGAACAGGGCTGTATATATGTATATGCTGCCTGTAATTAAACCTCAACTTCCATTTTCACTCAGCTTAGCGTGGGGTTAATGCCTAACATGAATAGCCTTACGTATTTTCTATTGTCTCTATCAATAATACTGATATGGCCTAAGCTTTTACTATTAATTAATATATTCCATTTTCTCGCAGGACATCGAGCATTGTTATTACCACGGCACCGTAAAGGATTATCCGGGCGCCAGCGCCGCATTTCATACGTGCAACGGCGTCAGCGGCGTTATACACATTGGCAACGAAACCTTTGTCATTCATCCGTTCTATGGCGGCGATCTATCGGTAAGAGCTTTGTGGATGCGGTTTACTACCCAGCCTAGAATTGTGCCGGGCCGTAACTCTTATTTATGCTTCGGTTCTGGTTCTATTTCTATAGAAGCATCCGCATGTGATTTTCGAGGCACGCACCAAAGCGAACAAAGGCTGTGCGAATTCGGGAAATTTGGACTCGTGGCGGTTATCGCGCCGGACCAAGCACCTGTCTGCTGGCGTTGTTGATGAGATTCATCCGAATGGGGCCGGACGCTATAAGCGGGATGTGCGTGAGGCAACCAAATACATTGAGACGGCCATCATAGTGGATAAGGCCATGTTTGAGAAACGCAACGGTAGCACGCGCGCCGAGGTCATACACGATGCTATACAGGTGGCCAATATAGCTGATTTGGTGAGTCACACACACACACACATATATATATGTATATGTATTTCTCATAATGTTGTTTGACTGCTCAGTATTTCCGTACGTTAAACACTCGTGTGTCGGTGGTGTATATCGAGACGTGGGGCAAGAACCAAGCGGCCATTGACGGCAGCAAGGACATTAGCAAGGCCATATCCAACTTTAATGACTATACCGTTAGAAATATATACCAAATCGAGCGAGATACTACCCAGCTGTTATCGTAAGTACACATACAGTATATATATATATATATATATGTATATACACCCCTATATATTGTATGCATATGCACGTGCTTATTCGATTTCGTAGTGGGGAAACATTTGCCGGAGGCGAGGCTGGCATGGCCGTGCCGGAGACTGTCTGCACGCCCCGTGCCGTCGGCATCAGCGTCGATGTGAATGTGTATGAGCCGCACCTTTTGGCGGGCACAATGGCCCACATGATTGGCCATAATATTGGCATGGGGCATGACGATGGACGTAAGTACAATCACAACATATTATGTGTAACTAAATTCGGCATAAATGCTTTGTTCTCACGTTAACTCCGCTTAACCTATTATCTGTTTCAATTAACGCCTTGCTCAATTGTTGATTGTTGAAATCGATTTTGATATTGTGTTCGCATTGCCGCGGCTTGGCCAAGCGAAGCGTAATCTATGCGATAACAATGCATTGGCCTTAAATTTCAATTATTGCAAGAATTTGCAATCTCTCTTTGATGCTGTTGCATTGTATTGTGTTTTCATGCAAATTTCACACATTCATCCAGGTGAGGAATGCTTCTGTCGGGACTGGCATGGCTGCATTATGGCACAATCGATTGTCGGCCAAGAGAATGTGCAGCCATACAAATTCTCTGAATGCAGCAAAAAGGACTACATTGACGCATTGCGAACGGGTCACGGGCTTTGTTTGCTCAACAAGCCAAACGAGGTGAGATAGATGCATGCAGCTACCCCATACAGTTTTCCTCCTCCTACTCGCCCCCTGCTCCCTACCCTCGTCCCTCATCCTTTTCTCCTCTCTTTCCCTCTCTCTCTTTCTCTCTCTCGTTCACGCTTTTATCAATACACAATAGGTTTTCAGCTGGCTGTGCGGTTGACCGTTATGAGGGTTAATTGCTGCGAGTAACTGCATCAGCACAGATAAACTCGCATGCAAACAGTTTACTCCATATTGTGACAGACTTGAAAATACCCTTTAATAAGATAGAAAACAATATTTTTGTTGGATAGAAGAGAAAGTTCATTGTTGTTGAGATAGGTTTCAAGTCTGATCTATTTAATTGTTGAAATTAGTATAGACAGCTATAGAAACTACATACTTTTCCTGAACTTTAAGCAATTCTAAATCAATTTAAAAACATTTCAAGCGTAGTAAAAAGAAGGAAAACTTAATTGAGTTGTTCATAGGAAACATAGAAATTGATTTATGTCTATCCATATCACTTGCAGATTGAGCTGCGCCGAAATTGTGGCAACAAAATCATCGAAGAGGACGAGGAGTGTGACTGCGGCACTTTTGAGGAATGCGCATTGGATCCCTGCTGCGACAGCATAACATGTAAGCTCAAGTCCGAGGCACAGTGTGCCAGCGGCGCCTGCTGCGACCAATGCCGGGTAAGTGAAATGTGAAAAGTGAAATGTGAAAAGTGGAAAATGCGTTTGCTTTTGATTTTTAACACAATTGCGTTTATACCAGCTGCGACCCAAGGACTACATATGCCGTGACTCCCACAATGAGTGCGACCTGCCCGAATACTGTGACGGCGAGATGGGACAATGTCCCGTTGATATCTACAAGAAGAATGGTTCGCCTTGTGGACTGAGCAAATCGGGTGTTTCGGGTAGGGCGACGAATGCGAATGGCTGTGAAATATCTTAAATATTTTCATTGTTTTCTTGTGCGTCTCGCAGGCTATTGCTTCCAGGGCTATTGCCCCACCTTAACGCTGCAGTGCGAGGCCATTTGGGGCTATGGCGGCTTTGCGGCAGATCGACAATGCTACGAACAGTTCAACTCGAAGGGCTCCATCAATGGTCACTGCGGACGCGATGCCAACGATCATTATATCAAATGCGATCCAGAGTAAGTGTTAAGAAGAGTCTTTTGTATAGAAATAGTCTTGCCTTGTTTTTTGCTACTAACAAATTTTGCATGCCTAACATTTGAGTTGACTGAAAGTTGTTAAGAGTTGATTCTATTAAAGTGAAGGTTTAAAGTGATTTGTTGGCAATGTTACTATATATATATTTTTTTTGTTATCTGTTATTCAACTGTTTTGTTCGCATGTCAACAATAAAGTAAAACAAATGAAATATTGAAAACATTGAATTGCGTAAAATGTAAATTTCGCATGATTGAATAACCGAAACAAAACGAATGAGTTTGTGTGTATATATATATGAATATAGAATTCATAAATAAAGTTAACTTGAAAATGTACGATTGAATGATTATTCATCGAATTGAACCGGAATTTGCCAGCCCTACTTCAATTACTTTTGATTTAACCAATCAAGTGCCGTAATTTCTGTTGCTATTCATGAATATATATATATATTCGCGTAGATTGTTTCGCTTATCAATAATATTTCGTTCGTTTGTATAACAGGAATGTGCAGTGCGGCACGCTGCAGTGCAAGGAGGGTGAGAGGCAGCCCGTCAACGATGGCTTCGACCAGCTCTACTCGCGTACGATAATCTCCATCAAGGCGCAGGAATACGAATGCAAGTGCGTAACGAGAATAACAGTTCGGTTGTGTGTGTGTGTGCGTGTGTGTGTGTGTGGGGCGAGAAGGGGGATTTCACAATTATGACAATTGGCAAGGCCGATGGACACATGACTGTTGATATGTATGTGCATTTTGCAGGGCAACCAGCGGTCAATTGGGCTCCAACAACTATCCGAAACATGGTCTGGTCAAGGATGGCACGCCATGCGGTGAGAATTTGATTTGTCTGAATCAAACGTGCGTCAGCCTCTTTCCGCATGTGGATCAAACCAAGTGCCCAACAAACAAGCAGGGTCAAGAGTGCTCAGATCGTGGTGTAAGTTCAAAAAGTGGAACACACAAAACAAAAAAGCAAAAGCAAAAGCAAAAAAAAAAGAAAAAAAGAAAAAAAGAACAGCTGCCATGCAAGACACTTGAATGCCTCCCCACTTACATATTTCTACCACATATTTCCCCTTGCTCCCCTTCACTGCACTCCACAGTTCTGCACTAATGCGAATCGCTGCTTCTGCGATATGGGCTGGGGCGGCTCGGACTGCAGCACGGTTGTGCTGCTGACAACACCACTGCCAACGGAAGCGTTGCCAACGCCGGAGAATACAATCAAAATGGAGAAGAAAGAGACTCCATATGGTAAGAACAATGCCAGGCAACAAGAGCATCTACATATTGGTATATATGTACTAATCGAATCTAATCACAACAACTTAATTAGAATAACAATAATTTAACATAACTTTACCGTGGCCGGCACCGGCGTTATGGAGAGGTATCTCTTATGTACCGATACCGTACGGTACTTCAAACTTGCCACAACTAAACCCAATTAGCGAACTCACACGGTCTCTCGATAAGTTTGATAAATGATTTGATTGCAATTCGATACCATCCATATGCAAAAAAAAAAAGAAAAAAAAGATAGAATTAATTTCGATAACTCGTATGACAATGGTAATTACATCGATTGCTAGTTTTGTTAGGCGATATATATATATGTATATGTATATGTATCTATCTGTATAGCTACTTATAGCAAGTTCTACAACATCAAATCACAAACTCAATTCATCAACGATCGGCTCGGGTTTCAGTATCAGTATCAGTTCATGCATTCCAATTATCAGACTATTCTATTCTGAAGCTAAAACTTAGCAAATGTTCTGGGATTCTGAAAGTTGAATATATATATATCTTATTTATTTTATATATACTCTTTTTCTATACTTATTAAATTTTATTAAATTAGGGAGATTTTTGACAAAATTCGGAGCAAAATTAAGATATATATTATATATATATATATATATATATATATTTTTTTTTTATAATTTTTTTAAAATGTTTTTCATTTATAGTAATTTTTTGAAAATATAAAATTGAAAATTTTTTTTTTTTTTTTTTAAGTGAAGAATTAAGTAAAAAAGGTTTTTCTTATATATAAAAACATTTTTTTTTTTGATTTGCCTATAAATTTTTTGGAGCAAATTCAAAAAAACTTTAAAAGAAACAAAAATTTTTTTTGAACTAAAAAATTCTAAAAAAGTTTTAAATAATTTAAAATTAGCTAAAAAATATTTTATTAATAATATTTTCAAATATTTTATTTTTAACCAATTCTTAGCTCTTAATTTAAGAAAATTCTAATTAAGTTCAATTGAAAATTGGGTGAATAGAATTTGGCATAAAACAATTGGACAAATGATTGGATACGATTCGATATTTAGTATTCAGATTTCAGAACAATTGCAATACATTAACCTTAAAATCTATATAATTTGGTAAAACAAAAAAAAATAATGAACAAATTTAAAATCAAAAATCAAAAATCGAAAAAAAAAACAACAATAAATTGCAACCACCATTTCCAGGCACCTCTGACCAAAATAGGATCAGCACATTAACCATGGTCATCATTTTAACAGTTATCGTCAAGTGTGTCTTCATTAGTTTTGCAACACTGGCCGTTTGCTACAGGTAGAGTACCAAGCAAGTCTCAACAATCGGTTACACCGATCATGCGCTCACATACACACACACACACAAACACACAAACACACGCACACACACGTACACACATGTACATGCACACATGCACACCCACACACACTCGCACCTACGCACACATGCAGACGCTCACATGCACATGCAGAAATACGCAAATGCTTCGAATACATACTCAAAAGTGTGGCTTTAAAAAGAAAAAAAAAAAAGAAAAAAACAACAACAACACAATTGTAGCAATCAATCCAACATTCAGACGCAGGATTCATTGATCTATAAAAAAAAAACTCATCTCAATTGATGGTCAATGTTGTTGCATGCTGAAGGCTAAAGGTCAGACTTAGCAGATCTCATTTACTTATCTTAACTCCCACACTTTCTCTTACTCTTTCTCTCTCTCGCTCTCTCTCTATCGCTCACCTGAGCACGCTTTCATGAATTTCCATTTCAATTAATGGCTATTGCCCAACTCTAAACATATATCCAAATATATATATAGTATATAATTTCTCTTGCGTGTCTGACCCACAGCTATTGCCATACTCTAACTGTGCGTATGCATGCATGTGCTTATTAATGTGTGTGTATGTGTGTGTGTGTGTATGGGTGTATATTTGTGTATGTGTATGTGTGTGTGTGTGAGCGCGTGTCTCTGTGTCTGTGTGTTTGTATGCATGTGCTCGTTTGTTTAATGTATTTCACAAACATCTTATGTTTGTCTGTATGTATGTATGTGTGTGTACATACCAGCCCATATTCTGGCATAACTTACGAGGTTTCTTTATTAATTAGTTATGTATGTATGTATGTGTGCCCCGTTTTTCATTTGTTTCCACACAATAGATGCATATGAATAAAATACTTACATACCCTATGTATGTGGGCATTACGAAAATCTCTTTTTTCTGTTTAAAATTCGGTTTTCATTTTGTTTTTCTTCCGTTTTTTTTTTTAACTGTGTTTCGTCCGTTTCATGTATTTTTCATATCGTTCGTCCACATTTCCTATGTACATACATTGTATGCGTATGGCTGCATACATTCGTATGTATGTATGTATGTATGTATGTATTTATGTTGTTAAATACTTGATGTACTTATATACTACCTGCGCGCTGGTTCATGCTATCGAGTAATTTGTGTGTTAACAATTTTTATTTCTGATTAATTTTTTTGTTTCATTGTTGTTCTTCATATCAAATGCCGTGTATGTATGTATGTACCTAAATAAATCTCTCTCTCTCTCTCTCTCTCTATATATATATATATACATAACATATATGTATTCATATGCTGAACTTACACTACAACCACAACACATTTACATACATACATACATACACTCGTATTCATACTAATCTGTAAATGCATATCTATTAACGATCACATTCACGCACACTACAAAATAGACACGCCCAGTTTGCATCCTCCAGCCCACTTCCCAATCCCCAAATTCACACACACAGACACGCTGACACTCACAACTGCACACACACACACACACGCACACATGCGACGGCACACATTCGTATACAAAGAACTTTTTTTTTTTTTATTTTTATTTTATATTTTTTGGGATAATAAAACCTAACCTAAAACAAAATCTTGAGTACGAGATATCAATATACATATATAATATATTTATTTATTTAATTATGCCATTCACATATCTCACACTCAAGACTGTCGAAGTGTATGTCATATATGCATAGGGCGTCTCTATCATAGTAACTTTGTATAGCTTGGATTACCATTGTCATAGCCTGGGTGCTGCCGAAAAGTATGAAAACACAAAAGTCTAAAACTAAACGAAAATAAAATTTATAAAAAGCAAAAAAACAAAAATTAAATTGAAAGAAAAGCAGTTCGAACTCGAGGCGCAAATGTGAGAATCGTTCGATTTCGGCATCAATCGATCCGTTTTTGTGGCCATATAAAATATATATATATATATACATATATTCTTGTTGGACAACCAACAACGGCACATAATCTATAAATACATGTACATATATACATACATATATATATATATATCAACATTTATATGTAAATATATTTATATGTGTTTTTTTTGTTCGCCAAATTCCATTGCCGAATTGCGTTTTCTTGTGTGCTGAGCTCCAATATTTTTGTGACACCTACAAAAATAGCAAAAACAAATAATTAAGATGAAACGAACAAAGAAAAAAAAAGAAAAAAGAAAAAAGAAAATACCCAAAACACACAAACAGAAGATGAGAAGCAAACGTTCAAAATGTTATTTATTTGCTTGTTTATTTTTTTTTTTCGGCCGACCCACCACCCCAACTGCAAAACTGATATCGACGACAACAACAACCAAAAATAATACCAATATGTACATATACATATATATATATATCAACAACTTCATATGTATATATATATGTGTGTGTGTTAATAAAATGAAAAAAAAAAAAAAACAACATAAACTATATGAAAAATACAACAACAACAACTACAACAATAAACACCTGGTATCTTACAACGTAACGTATGCGAATTAACCTATATAAAATGATTTTAAAAAAATATATATTCTCGAAAAAAAAAACAAACAAAAAAACTGAACTTTGTCAATACACACCATGGCGTATGCATAATATATTGTACATATATATATAACTCCATATACATATATATGTATGCATATGTTTAACGCACCCGCAACTAACACAAATGCACACACACACACACTTACACACACACACACCCATCTCTATACACACACACACACATGTATCGAAACAAATGGCAAAATAATCTCGTATAGAGAACTACCACGGCTCAAATACAGTGTTCCTAGTCGGTGTTCTAATGTCAGTTGTAGGGTTCGTTTTTATAACATTCACCTTGATGGCATTGTGCTACAGGTCAGTTGTAGTACATAGAAACTTCTCCCTGTGTCTGAGGTTAGTTGAAAAGCAGTAATGAAAAAGCCAGCTCTAAATACAAATACAAATTACTACAACAAAAAAAAAAAAAAAAGAAAAAAAAACAAAAAACAAAAAACAAAAACCAAAAAAAAAAAATATGAAATGAAAACAAAAAAAAAAATTACAAAAGAAACACTAACAAAAATCGAAAAAAAAAAATACTCTATATTTTGTTAATATGTTTAATTTTTGTGTTTCCGAATTTTATTCATCTTTTTTCTCTCTCTCCAAAATGTTGAGTCGTAGTTATTAGTACATTTCTAACATGCATACATATGTATGTATGTATGCATGTATGTATATATACCTAAAACTGTCTGTATCTACTGCATACATACATCAATATGTACATCAATATGTAAAAATTTGACACATAGTCTCATTTTGTGTGTTTCGTTTGAATTCATTAATCAATGTACATAACTGTATATACGTATATATACATATGTATATATATATAACTGTTTATATGTGTGTTGCACACATACATACCTGTTTTATATATATATATGTGTATATATTCAGAATTTATCGCTTGTTGGCTTCCAATTCATTGACTCACTTTTAGTTCAGTTTCCCCCGCCCAAAAGAAAAGAAAAGAAAAAATGAAAATGAAAAAAAAAACTCACACTTGTAAATAGTTTTTTGTACATACACCCCGAGTCCCATAGACAATAAATATTCAGTCAGTGTATGTACATATGAATGTATGCCAATCATAGTAGCGCTGCATGAATATGAATGCGAGTATATATATATGTGTATATATAACTTCGATCTCTATGTACTTGCAACGATATTCATTTCCAGCATGCCTACTGCTCTCGATGTACATTCAATGGCATATGTGTGTGCACACTTGTATGTATATTGTTACATATGCATGCATGCGACATACATACGTACATACATATACACCTCATCAATCAATCAAAATCAAATAAAGCTCACAATTCGCTCCAAATGGCCCCCATATCAAATAGTCGCGACTTTTTTCATTTTCCCTTACGTTTTTCTTTTCCTTTTTTATCACAATTTTCTAATATATATATATATTTTATTGTCGTTATTTTTGAAACAATTCAAGCAAACCAAATACACAAATAACAATTAGTTACAACAATCCCAATTCAATATGGTCCAAACAATTTGTGATAGGAAAAAATCAACAACGAAATAATTGAAATATATTTTTTTTTTAGAGAGAGAGATTTAGTTATAGATAGTTAGACATTAGCTGTAAAGGCAAAGATTGGTAAAAGTTAGAAGTGAAATAAATCTAGGTAGGCCTGAAAAAGAGTTTAAAAAACATTTTGATTGCTTAATAAATTTTAATAATTTTTATTGTTCTAGAATTTCTGAACTGAAAGCAAAAGCAAGACTTTACCAAAGTTTTGTCTTTTTTTTTAGTTGGAAATACGAGAGCAATGGAAAACGATGACCGTTGAGCGATTAAATATAAGTTTTTTAAATAACCAATAGGTGCGAATTACACACGAAAACAGGCTTCTATCAAATTGAAATATAACATAAGCGAGAACACCATCAATGAAATGATATAAAAGACTTGCAACTTGACTCACCGAAAAAAAACAAAAACAAAAAACAAAGTTTTAGACTGCATAGATATTAAGATGAAAAAAAAATACATATATATATTTTTCTATATATATATATAATACTTATATACAATGTGCTTAGTCTAACTAAGCACATACGTTACCTTAAGAGATTTTTGCATGCGCGTATGTCAATAATCCCTCCAATATAGGCAAAAATATTCTTATACCAAATGGGAGCAACAATGGGAGTAGAAGTACACGAAAAGTACATGATATAATAACATATGCATATTTATATTTTATTTCCCAACCAATTATTTTCAATACATAGCTGATTTGTTTTGCGTTTCCAACTAATATTAGTAACGATTAATAATTTTTTGATTATTGTTAATGATTGAGAAATCAAGAAAAAGATTTGAACATGGCCACGACACGAAATGGATATTGTGGTCAGAGCGTCGCTGATCGCCGATCTTGTTGACTATTTTCATTACTACTTTTGTTCAGTTTAGTAATCCCCGAAAAAAGCTATTTAAAAAAAAAAAATAATAATAATCAAACAAACAAAACAACAATATCAACTACAACCAACAAACAAACAAATCAAAACAACAAAAATCCCTATCGAAATACTATATAAACTAATGCATATGCCAAAGTACTTACATATTAGGTATGCCCACATCATTATGATTGATACTTAGTAACAGTCTCATATACACACTCACAATCAAACCACCCACCCACCAACCCACCACTCACCATATACAACAAAAGCCAAGCAAACCATAAGCAAAACCAAGCTTTCCGCTTACTTGCAGCCCAAAGCCAAATTGTTAAACTGAAGGCGTATGCATTTGCATGCATACAGTCGAAATAATAATAATAATAATATTGTATGTTAGGTTGGGGGACGGCATTTGCTCACTGCTGGCACTTGCCACGCCTCCGATTGGCCAAATTGGAGCTGCCAATTTATTTGTGTGCATAGGGCCCAACATAGACGAAACTGACTTTGAGTTATGGTGGTGCTTTCTGCTGAGAGAGCCAGCGATGTTTCTTAAGAGCTGCCATCACAAGCTAATTGCAAATGTACTACTAAACTAAATACAATATACGCACAGAAAGCATACTCAATACTCGCACACAATACATATACACGCGCCCACACATACACAGAGCGAGAGAGCTGTGTATTTGTATTTGGGTGAGTCTGTGTGATTTCTTTGTGTACTATCGTAAGTGCATCGATCTTCGATATTAACGAAATACACTAACACACGCATACCCACACTCACACACACACACACACACACACATAGAACACACGCATATATTCGTGCATATGTGTGTGTGTAGCCATACTCACAATACATGCCACACACAGAACCATTACCCCATTCCTATTATCCGATTTTCAATTCTGGTATTCAACTAAGTTATCACACACACACTCTCACACACACACACACACATATATATGGAAAACCCATCAGCTTTTCACACAAGGCTGTTCATCTTTACTGTGCGTGCGTGTGCATGTATGCATAGCAAATAAGTTAATATACCAATCCAATATTTATGTCTGAAAGTCTTAAATACATAAGAAATTTAAATTCAGCCTAAGAGTATGCAAAGGAAAATATTTAAAATTCCTTTGAAGCACAGCGGGAAAAAACCCATTTGCTGACTTCTCTCAAATTGGCCTCAAGTAATGAAATTGTATCAATATTTGGATGTTATTAATTTTGGACATGCATACATGCACATACATGCACGGCACACAGTCCACCTACGTATGTATAAATACCAACACATATTATACATGTAAATAAACACACCGATATATACATACATGTACCCAATGCCATTCGACCTTCAGCTTTCATTATGTTATTTACTGTTTGTAAGTACTTACGTCTCATCCATGCTTGTCGCTCTTTCTTTCACTATTTATCTATGTTTGTCCATCTCTTGCGCTCTCTTTCTCTCTCTCTCTCTATCACTATCTCTGTCTTTCTCTTACTGAATTTGTGTTCATTTAACTTGGGCTAACTGAGAAACTATTTTCAAGCCTGTCAACGTGTATTTCAAATGTGATTTATTCCATTTAGTTCACATTTCTTTGTGTATATCTCTATATATAAATATATATATATATATATAAATCTGTGTTTCCCCCTAATGTCTGCGTGTATGTGTGAGTGAGTGAGTGTGTGTGTGCGTGTATGATTTAATGAATGTTTGTAGGTATGCTTGCGTCCGTATGTGTGTATGTATGCGTCAGTTCCGATGCATTGTCTTCCAAAAAAACCAGTTAACCTCCCGCCCGTCCACCCGTCCACCTGTCCAACTGTCCAACTGTCCAACTGTTCACCTGTCCGTGCCCACATTCTATTACTATTGTTCGCAATCCTTGCATACATAAATGTCTACATTCCTTTTTTGATAAACGTGAAAACCTATACAGATTTTTGTGTTTCGTGTTATGTCGTTGACGTGTTTTTAACAACAATTTTTCATTGATAATGTGCTAATCCAAAAAAAAAAAAAAAAAAATACAAAACATAAAAAAAATGGAAGAAAAAATTATATACAAATTTTCCAAACAATTTCTATGTTCTCTGCAAAGTTCTGGCATAACATTTTTCATTCGAGAATGTCATTATTGTTATTGCATTTACATTCTGTGTACATACATTATGCTTTTGTGTCTTGTGTTTGGTTTGGTTTGTTTGTTTTTTTCCGTTCGTTTTGTTCCTTACCTTGAGGCACATTCAATGTATTGCTAAAATACATGCATACCCATCGCAAATATTTGTGTAAAACAGAGTCAATATCCAAGCATCTAAAAGAAATTGTACACAAATCAAATGGTATGGGTATGTATGTATTTCCATTTGTGTTTATATTTGCATAACAAAATTCTTTATGTGTGGCACTTGATTTTACTTTTCACCACAACAAAAAAAAAAAAAAAATTAAAAAAAAAAAAAACAAAACAAAACAAAAACGAAAAAAAAAAAACAACAACAATTCTATTACGAGCATATTATTAATCAAGTATCTCATCATAACCTTTCGTTTCCCAACAACAACAACAACAACAACTACAACAATAACAACAACAACATCAACAAAAATAAACCGAAACCAACAACCAAAAAAAAAAAAAAAAAAAAAAAAAATTATATTTATATATATATATACAAAATCAATCAAAATAAAAATCAAATCAAATCAAAAATTGAAATCAAAATTAAAATCAAAATACAAAATCAAAATTCAAAACAAACAACTAAATGTACGTGTGCCACGTGTACACACACCCACATCCTTTCAAATGGCGTGACTGTGTGTGCCTGTCTGTGTGTATGTGTGTCTGTTTGTGAATGCCTGTGTGTGTGTCTGTGCGACCCCATGTGTGTATGTTTGCTTGTTGTCCGTGTGGGTGTGTGTATGTTGGCAAATACTTCGCCTCATACACATCTCAATCAACCAAACAACCAACCAACCAACCAAACGACCAATCAACCAATCAATCAATCAATCAATCAATCAACCAAATCAACCAAATCAACCAAATCAACCAACTTACGACTAAATCCATCGACCATGCCAAAATACGTTTCCAACTGATTTTGTATATAATCCAATACAAATAATTTCATAATGAATTATAAATCCAAAAATCATACGCACCATTCAACGCCTAATACATGTGTACATATATATGTATATACACATACGTATATATGTATGTGTCCTGTGTGTATACTATAAATCCCATAACTTAAATATATAAAAAAAATATATATATGTGTATGTGTGTATATGTGTATATATATATGCCTATGCATATATATATATGTGTGTATATACATACATTTATATAAATCATATAAAAATAAACAACAACAATAACAAAAACAACCAAACAACTCTGACGTCGATATCAACATCAACATAGACGCAAGACAACCACCCTTAAGTACGATCCGCCCTTCTCGAAAAAGCCCATACCGAAGGGCTACGGCGGTGCGGCAACGGCGCCCAACCATCATTCCGTCGAGGAGGTATCCTTGGATGGCTCCAGCAAATTGGTGTATGCCAATCAGGCCGGATTCAGGTGAGTAATTCCATCTTTCAATCCATAACCAACACAACACGCAACCACCCAACCACCCAATCACCCAACCACCCATCCAGCCATCCAGTCCTACTTAACACGCCTCGTTACGTTTATGTCTTTGATGCATTTCTCTATCGTATTTGCTTTCCGTTTGTTGTTTCTTTTTCAATTTCATACAGGGACAAGAACCTACATGGACGTCGCTATACGACGGGTGGTGAGGACGATCAATCACATGCAGGTTAATAAAAACATTCCCTATACATATACATACATATAAATATATATTTATATATATATCTGAATCATTCTGTATATATATATGTATATTTATATATATTCATTCACTAGCGGCCATCATCTCACACAATTCTCAGCCAAATATCGTATACGTATCATATTGCTATGCATAGGTATACCAAAAGTAATTGACGTTCTTATCTAGTATATACAAATATATACATATAACTTAACTTATATAACTCAGTGCCTTTGCCGTTTCCTGTTACTATCTGCAGCAACTACTACTGCAATACAATATGTTCAACGTTCTTAAATTCATTTGTAGTCTTAAGCTATAGTTACCCTATATACAATACAATTTAACAACTACTAAATACAAGCTGAAGTCTGAAGGACCTGCCATACTTATTGTAAAGCTAGTTGTATACACAACACACACAATACATAGTACATATCTGTTTGTCTAACTCATTATTATTTCTAATACATACAAAGTTGATCAACTTTAACTTTTGCTGCATTCCAAAATATTAGAATAATTTGTTCGTTCTCTTAAAAAGCTTCTTTGACTTAGTCTAACAGTTAAAATAATACAATTTTACAGCATTCCAAGGTTTACCTCAAGTGTTCCCAAATAAAGCAAAAAATTGAATATTTATATATATTATTAATGAATAAATATTTTCCTAAGGCATTTTTAACTTATCTTTAGATATATCTCTAGATAACTTCTTCTAGATATTAAATTATAAATAACGGAACTTCGTTACGTATCTCTTGTAATAAATATTTAATAGTTCAAGGCATCCATATTCATCTACAAATAACTTCAGTGTTGGCCTTGAAAACGGTTCCAATTTCTTATGTGACATTTGGTATTCGATGCTGAAAGTATTTCCTCGATAATGCTCCGATTAACATGCAAAAATAATCGATTTTCGATTAATTTATCGCGATTAAAGTTTTTGTGATTTTTCTTTTTATATATGTTTATATAATAATGTATATTTTATAGATTATAAATCTCAAGAAACTATATTGGTCTGCAATGTATAATAAAATATAAGATTATTAGTAAACTATTTTTAGAAATTATTATTACAATAGGGATTAAGTAGGAGTAAATTCTCGATTTAAGTATTGAACTGAACAAATTATTGTAAATAAGTGATTAATTTTGTGGTAATCTGCACTCTCTATACTACTGCTACAACTACGAACACTACAATTTCTACTACTATTAATACTACTACTATGAAAACTAATACAACCATTACTACTACTATTACTGCTACTGCGAATATACTATATAATACTACTATGACTCCTACTATTGCTACTTCTACTACTACTTCTACTACTTGTATGAATTCTTTAACTACTTCTCGTACTACTCCTACTACTCACACTACTACTAATGGTACGCCTTATACTACTACTTATACTACTACTAATGGTACGCCTTATACTACTACTTATACTACTACTAATGGTACTACTTCTACTACTACTAATGGTACTACTTCTACTACTACTAATGGTACTACTTCTACTACTACTTGTAATACTACTTATACTACTACTTGTACTACTACTTATACTACTAATTATACTACAACTTATACTACAACTTATACTACTACTTATACTACTACTTATACTACTACTTATACTACTACTTATACTACTACTTATACTACTACTTATACTACTACTTATACTACTACTTATACTACTACTTATACTACTACTTATACTACTACTTATACTACTACTTATACTACTACTTATACTACTACTTATACTACTACTTATACTACTACTTATACTACTACTTATACTACTACTTATACTACTACTTATACTACTACTTATACTACTACTTATACTACTACTTATACTACTACTTATACTACTACTTATACTACTACTTATACTACTACTTATACTACTACTTATACTACTACTTATACTACTGCATATACCACTATCTGTACGACTACTTCCTCTATTATTCAATTACAATTACTTCTACTACTTTTTCTACTACTATTTCTACTGCCACTTCTACTACTACTTCTACTGCCACTGCCACTGCTACATTCACAACTACTTTTACTACCACTTCTACTACCACTTCTACTACTACTTCTACTACTACTTCTACTACCACTTCTACTACTACTACTACTTCCACTACTGTACACGACGAGCTCTGTGCACTCTCTGCTGTCTGACTCTACCAACATTTATATGTTCTTTTGCATGTACAACGTGTGAATACGATTGGACGCCACAGAGAAGGGCATACTGAAGAAGCACGGCTATGGACTAGTGCATGGCGAGCAGCTGAAAGACAAGTGGTGCGATGACAGCCAGTCGGACAATCTAGAGCTGATCACACAGGACGGCACACAGGCCTCAACGATTGGAGGTGCGGCTGCCTCAGAGGTGGAGCGTACTTTGAAATCGCTCAACGGCTATCACGAGGATATTTTGGAGGCGCTGCGCAATGCGGCATCGCATCGCGGCACCGGCACTGGCAATACGCCCGTCGGCAGTGGCAGCCTCAGCGAGGAGATGTTGCGCAAAACGCTGCAGGACTGCAGCAACGCCCAGCTGGGCTACACGGCGGAGACGTACAAGCGGGCCAGCGGCTCCAAGTCGAGTTCGCGCGAGAATATATGCGACAGCGCTGCGGCACATGCCATTTTGTTGGATGGCAGTGGTTCCGGGCTCGGTGGCTTAACGCTGGGCCCCGACATGAGCGGCGTACGAGGTGTGGGTGGTGTTAGTGGTGTTGGCGGTGTTGGTGGCTTGGGAAGCTCCATTGGTCATGGCAGTGCGCTTATGCACCACCATCGATCGCAGCATCAGCTACATCAGCCAACTGGACTGGCCCTGCAGCAGCAGCCAACGGACGAGGATGATGCCCCATCGACTGGGCCACTGCGCATACGCAATCTGGAGGATCTAATCAGGCAGCTGGAGCATCATTCGTCGCGTCACATGAGTCCCAGTGGCTCCGAGGATATACGCATGTCGGAAACCGAGGCCGATCGTCACTATAGATTAGATAGTTCCGCTGCTTGTAGTGAGTCCTCGCAAGGGTTAGTTTCGAATTCGATTATTTGATTTCGATACCGATTACGATTTCAATTTCAATTTCAATTTCGATTACTATTTTTATTTAATGCCAATCCAAATACCAATACCCAACTAATCCCGAACCAAACAATTAACGCCGAGTCCGACAAATCCGATAAATGCTTCTAGGAGTTACATTTATTTTGCATCTAATACAAATACACACACACACACACACACACACACACAGACACAGAGACACACATACAGATACACGCATACGCCTAACAACCTTACTCGTACCTTGTTTAACTTAGCGTTGGTTTTGCTGGTACTCGTACACGTACTCTAATATTTTATGGAATGTACTCAACAGCTGTGTGCATTGCATTGCGAAACAAAAACGTATGTACTTTAATAGAACAGTACCGAACTGCTTGTCTTATAACCGCAATAAGTATTATTTGTACTACTCGTTTAATCGTATCACCCAAGTTGTGCATAAAACTTAATATACAAAACTCTATATAACCTGATCGAATCGTAGCGGCAATTGCTTCACACACACACACACACTTATTAATGGCGTTCTAGCGTTTAATCAACATATATGGCTTTAACATTCTTCACAACATTTGCAGACATTGCCAGCATAGAGCTAACTGGAACAAGCGCATTTAACATACTACACACAACACACAACAGACACACACACACATACAATAAACAAAGATGAGCATGTATGCTGTCCGCTTTTGGACGGCTGATATTTATACTGAACTTTAGCCAACGCAACTTTCTATTCGCATTTCTTGCAGGCTTCAGACTGGAATATCTTGTGTGATAAAGGTTGGTTTCACAAGCGTTGCCACGCCTATCAAAACAAAAGAAAAAACAATGATAACTTGCCTCCCTTTAAATGATAAGGGTTTCCAAAAACATCCATGGACCCTTCTCTATACTATATAGTCAGATACGAAATAGGGTTCGCTCTTCTCTGACTTGCCACCAAATGGTTTTTGGTATATTATTTAGTATATATTATTTTGATTGATTATAACGATATGTCTGTCTAATACTCGGTCTCGGTCTCGCTCTCCCAATCCCATCCCGTTTTGTGTTTTGCTTTTTGGTTTGTCTTGCTCAATTATGCTAAAGACTCTTTGATTGCTCTCTGCTTTTTGATCTCGCCAGCTCGAATCAGCAAGCAGCTCAATCTCAGAAAACCGCTACAATCCACCCGTCTTACAGCAGCCGTTGTCGGCCCCGCTCTGACGAGGACTCGCGCTTTGCCTACGGCGGACGTTACCGCACGCAGGCGCCCACTGGCCGCCATACAACGCATCAGTCGCACTCTCCGCACGCATTCGGACACCATACACACCATTCGCACGCCCATGGACATGCCACACACGGACCCCATTCATCGCACCACTCGTCGCACACGCACCTGCACCAGGATGACGAGGGCATCTATGAGAGCGCCGATCATCATGACCGCGGCGCCCTCGACACGCGACTTGATCCACAGGAGACGCCCGAAAGCGAAAGGTAAGTCTCTGTCTCTCCACCTCAGTCACTGTCGCACCCAATCGCCTCCCATTCGCAAACAGTCCATCAGCAGTCAGTCAGCCGTCCATCGTCTTAACATCCTTTGTTAGCTTTATAGATCGGCTATAGCTTGTGGTCTCACGGAACTCTAGAGATGAGATAAGTTCGTCTTGAGCCGTTCATTGCGCTGCTCTTTCGGTATTTGTTTTCATAATGCATTGTGCAGTTTATTACCGCTCTAAATCCTGATCTTGTGCCAAATTGCTGCTACTTTAACTAGTTTCTAGTTGCTATACTAGAGCTGAGAATTTCATAGCTAAGATCACAAAGATTCAGAGTTGTAAAGTAAATTTCCTTAGCAATTTACTTTGATCTCTTTACTATGCTAGAACTTGAGCTATCTTTCGTATATGATTGATCATTTAAAATAATTCCACATCTAAATCGAATTCAAGTTTGTATATGATTCAAAGGAAAAATGTCATGTAGCCCGCTAAACCTTCTCCATTTACTTCATCAATTAAAATTTCCATAAGTTTTTCAAAGCTCAATATCAATTGCTTCTCCTTATAAGCTTCTTTCCTTAGTTGACCCAAAGGGACCTTAGGCTTTAGCCTGTATATCTACAATCTTATTAAGAGACTGCTCATCATGCAATGTCTGAAACAGCAGCTTATGATATCGTAGGACTATTAGACATAGAGTATATATTCTTAACTTTACCTTTACCTTAACCTGTACCCTTGCGCCCGCCTTGATATTGTGTGCATGTGTTTCCTTATCTATAACATACAATCATGATTTTGTGTAAACGATTTCCGTCATATCGATGCTGTGACTCTGCTTTGAGATGCTAAACATGAATGACCTTTCGAATATTGCAAGCTAGGCTCTGATTGAGCCACTCGATCAGCTTTGACCGTGTCTCCGTGTCTCCGTATCTTCTGTCCTGTGTGAGAGGAGGGTCAATGTGCCTGCACCAGTCCACCCAGCCTTATGGTCCTGTGTCCTGATGTGCCCCCCTTGTGTTCTTACCATGTACCGTTGTTCCTGTTACGATTATTATTTTCTAGTGATGACTTTATTCAAGCTCAACAACAGTTAGCCCGGTGGGCGAGTGAGGATGTGGTATCCGTCGTGGTATTGGACCAGCCGCAATCCGGCACAATGTCGGATTCCCAACAATCCAGCGGCGTCGCGCCCATGTCGGGAGCTACAACGAACAACGTTATGCACCATCAGCATCCGCACCAGCACCACGGCGATCATCAATCCTCCGCAGCGGCAGCAGCGGCGGCGGCGGCGGCAGCCAACAGCAGCTCTATAATGGCTATGGCAGTCGTCCCAAATGGTATAAATGTAAGTCAGAGGGACTATTACCCCTCGCCACCCTCAACGGAGACGGAAAGCAGTGGAAGTGTTATCCAACCAGCTACACGCCGCACGTTGCAATCGCAATCGGGCGACACGGCGGCCATAAGCCAACAGCAATTGCAGCTCCATCAACTGCAATTGCATCAACATCAGCAATATCAGCATCATCATCAGCAGCCGCAGCAGCAGCAGCTGCAGCAGCAGCAGCAGCATCAGCATCAACAACAATCAATCGATACCAGCAGCAGCAACAACAGTCAATCCGGTCAAATAATCGAGAATGGCTGCTACCCGGAATATAAGCATTGACAGTTCAAACATCTTTAGCTTCAGCCCAATGGCAAACTCGTAAGGCTTTTCCGTTTTCTGGCCAATATCTAAATGGCAGACGGCCGAGGCAGGCAACCGTTCAGAGCAGACTTTATTAGGACTTCAATATAAATTAAATAGTTAAAAAAAGAAAAAGAAAAAAAAAAACAAGGAAAAATACCAAAAAGAAAAGATAAGGAAAATGAAAATGAAAACAATACAAAATGAAAATGAAAGCAAAAGTTGAAAATAATACAATTAGCATACATACTCATATTTAATAACATACAAACATAACATGCATTCATACATACATACGAGTAAGTACTTACAACACACACACAAATACACACACACATCTAGTTATAGACTAAATGGGATATATGTAAAATTAAATTTAAAAAGAAAAGAAAACCCAAAAATGTAAACCCAAGCAAAGTAATTGATTAAAGGCCGTTGCACTCACACACACACACACACATATACACCTGCATACATGCATACATGCATACATACATATGTACATACTGACAAAAAACATGCATACATATGATGAACTTCATGCATGCCAACACAGACAGTGAAAGAGAGACAGAGAGAGAGAGAGAGAGGGAGAGAGGCGTGTGTGCACGTATTTGATTTAAATGTGAATGTAGATGTAAGAATTTTTATACTTAACATAATTACATACCAGTATGTACATACATAAGTACCTCAGACGTGCCGGCGACGCTTGAACAGAAGTAATATAAACTTAATGAATGTAATAATTGTAAATACCAAGACATGCGGACACGCATGCGCACATGCATGCACACATGCATACACACCTTTGTTATGATATACATATATATATATATATATATATATATATAGATAAAACCAGAGCTGGAAGTAACTATAATAGACGTTTTGAAAGCACTTTCTAGGCTAAACATACCCAACAGGCCCATTATTAATAATAATAATAATAATAATAATAATGATATTAACATACCAATAGCTTAGCCAGCTGATATACGAAACATAACGAGTATTATGAAACTTTAAAAGACAAATCGGTGCAATGTGTGCTATAATAAAGGAGAATTTATTTCCTGTTCTAGAAAATACAGTTTTTTTTGTCGTAGAACTATATGCATAAATATAAAAAAACAAAACAACAAAAATAATATATATATACTAAATTATAGTTACAATTAATACTTAGTTTGATCTCGATATAGTTAATATTGCCAAACAGAAGAAGAGAATAACATTGTACATAAGCAAATCATATTTACATATGTACAAGACCCCGTATCTGCCGCTAGAATTGCTGATGATGCAGATATATGTATATGTATATATATATATATATACACACACATATATATGTATATATATATATATATATATATATATATGTATATGTATGTATACAAAACAATATTATGAATTATATACTCTTGTGCACTCGCGTTAATCGCGCCATGCAAAAAAACAAAAAAACAAAACAAAAGTTAGCCTTGATATGGGCAAATTTGATAACGACTGATAGATTTTGTGGCACAATGTGCCGCCAATTCACATTGAATAACTTAACTTAACGGTTACCCAATATAATAGGCATAATGCGTTTTATTATGATAAGGCTAACGGTTAAAACATACTACGAGTTAAGCAAAACATCTGTAACAATAACAATTATAGATCTATTATGAGGCTAATTAAGTAAATTTCATTCATTCACTCAGCTCTCACAGTTTTGCAGCCGACCAAATTTTCGATTTATATAGTTAATATACATTCCAAGTTAACCAAATTCGAAAATCATACAAAAATTGATTGAATGATTATTATTATATATAGTATTTGGCGCTAACTAACACTTGGTATGTACACTAGCTGGCCATTGATGACTAAAGTTATGATTAGTTCGTATAAGATCACATTTAGCTCACACTCGACATTTTCATGCAGACACACAATAAGCATTAAGATTAATGAATGTATATGTATGTATGTATGTATGTATGTATGTATGTATGTATGTATGTATGTATGTATGTATGTATGTATGTATGTTTGTATAAGTGCATGCATAGCACATGGCAAATGCTTGTTCGGTGCAAGAGAGATGGAACAAAGTTTCATTAGTTAGTACTTTACTTGATGAATGAATGTTGTAAGAATTTCAATATATATATATATATATATATATGTACGTACGAATGTTAGCCTTTAGCATATGAAAAGTTGAGAGACATGTTAGCATATGTAAATACATACATAGCTAGCTAGTTGTTGATCCAATTGAGTATAATCAAGAAACCAATAAGAAAGATGATGAAACGATGAAATCCATACATACTTTTAAGGGCAAACCCAAAGCAAATAGATATATATATATGTATATGTATGTCTGTGTGTATGTATATTGCTATGCACATTTTCATAAATATTTATATATACATATATGTATAATGTACACATACATAGGTATGTTTTATATATTTGTATGAGCCAATCTAAATGGGAAATATGCACTCGGCATGTTTTCGGTCGAATTGTCCCTTCCAACATCCGCATAATTGTTTCTTCGTGTCAATTATAAGTAGATTAAAGTCGCAACAAAACAAACTGCATCCAACAAAAGGCAACATTTACATATTATTTGTTGTCTAATCAAAGATATATATAGTAATATATAGAAATATATCTGGCTGGGCTAGGATTTATCCATAAGAAGATCTGAATGTTAACTCATGACCCAAGTGGGGCGCCATGCATTTCAATCGTTCATCAAACTCAATGGCCAAGTCACTTTTTGTTTTGGAAAAAAAAAACGTGTTGATCTTGACACAATTCAGATTTAACTAATTTGTTATATACGCCCACAATTTGCAAGAATGTTTTTTTTTTGCCACAATTGGGCGAGACTGAGCCAGGCGCCTTTTTCCACCCCATTTGATTGTTTGTAATTTTGATCTAGAAAATATTGGATGCCATTGATATTAGCGACTTTCTCAAAGGTGATAAGGAAAGTGCCTTCGATGGTCTTCTCATAGCCATCGTCCACTCTGACTTTGGCTGAGCTTTCTTGACGATGACGATAAAGCGGCATCAAGTCTTTCCCTCAAACTGATGCCAAACGGACAGCGGACAGCGGACAGCGGGCAGCGGGCAGCATTCTTACACTATGTGGATGTAATATGGCTTCAAAACTTCTTAGTATCAATGTATCAGGAGATATACAGCTTGAAAATGCTGTTTTTTGTGTGTGTTATGTGCAAGAATTTGTTTACAACCCCCTCCCCCCTACTCCTAACCACTCCCGCCCTCTTAGCAAATACATAACTTGAATGCATGTTCAGAGAGATAAACTAGTTAGTTATGCATATATCACATATGTATATGTATGTATGTATGTATGTATGTATTGTTTGCACGGCAATTTGGCCTAGCCACTGCAAAAATCACATACATATGGCAAATGGCAAATTGGCAAATAATGCATGCAAGAATTCATAAGAAACCCCAAAAAAAATTCATCTAGACTCATATGTTTCTACAAAACAGTATTTGAAATGATAACAACTTATAAGCATTCATACATATGATAAGTACTCCTAACTATACGTATACATACTGCACACAAATACACTTACACAAACTAACACACACACACACACAGACAGAGAGAGATACGCTCTGTCGTATACTAAGCTAATTACATGTAAAAAAATGAAGAAAATCAATACCTTCGGGAATTTAGTATTTCGTAAAGCTACAAACTTTAAAAACAAAACAAAAAAACAATGAAATTTAGAGAAAAATTTGTATTTTAATTGTAAGTGTTAAGGCATAAGAGAGCATGTGACTCAAATTGATTCAAGACATGCGTACAAATCCGTGTGCATGTGTCTACGCATGCACACGTTTGTGTGTGAGAAAATATGTACTAACATATACATATATATATATATATATATATATATATATATATGGTATATATATATATAGTATATATACATACATATATATATATATACACATATATAGTATATGAATTATGAATTATACTAAGTAAATTTCTTAATGATATTGATTGGTTTTTATTGTGACAAGCGCAGTCGTAGCCGGCTGCTAAATATGATATTATCTAAGCTAGATTGACTAAAAACAAACAACAAAAAAATGGTATTGTTATTGATATACATAAATATACACATGCAAAAACGCAAACACAGTGACACACACACACACACACACATACATACATACATATGCGTGTGTGTGTGCGTGTGTGCCGTGAAAATAATTAAGTAAAAATATGATAAGTATTTGAATAAATGAATTAGACACTTAAAAAATAAGCAAAACAAAAACAAAAAAAATGCAAAAATATGAAAAAAAAAACGGTACACAGGAGATAAAAAAAAAACCAAATGCAAATGAAAACACAAAGCCAGTAAGCAACAACAACAAACAATGAAAACCCAATTAATTGTTATCTAGAAATCAAACTTAAACAATAAACAAAAACAAACAAAAAACAAACAAAAACAGCAACAAAAAAAAACGTGAGAGCAGCAATAATAAAATCTTGGATTAAATGCAAAAACTTTAAATGAATTTATAAGCCAATGAATGCTCAATACACACACACACGCACACGCACACACACACACACACACACACACACAACTACAACAACAAAACCATATGAAATATACTTATATACATACTTAGTCCAAAATGAAAGGAAAAAACCAAAAACAAGAAACCAAAAAATAAATCATTAAATAAAATCTCACATATCGCATATATATATATACACACTATATATATGTATATATATATATCAACAATATGTGCTTAAACCGTAAAAATTGCTGCTGTTGACGGTCCTCAGTTAATGCCCGAACTTCTGATCCGGATTCCTAACGCTAACCGAACACACAAAAACGAAAACAAAACAAATACAAAACAAAAAACAAAAAACAAAAAACTGAAACGAATTTAAATCTGTTGCTAATACATATATGTATACATATACTATTAGATCTCGATTTGCTGATCTTTAAGTGTGTTTCACTATCATTTGACTCGGGTATACGCGCAAGATCAGACATTTCTTTATACCACTTCCAAGGGAACCGATGGTCGAAAATATAGAAAAACAAAAACAAAATGAAATTAGAATATTCAATTCATAAGATTTGACATACATTATAATAGAAAATATCAGAACAAGCATTACATATATATTATTCTCTAGCAAGATCAAATACAAATTGTTTTTTTTTTTTTTACATTTTTTTTTATAATTTATAAAGCAGTACAAAAACAATATACTTATGTAAATATATACATATACATATGTATGTATGTATGTATGTATATGTATATGTCTATGCAAGTATATTGTTCAAATGGAATTGAGCATTTCTAGTTCAACAAATGTTGCGATTCGTATTTAAATATGTATTTATATGTGTACACACTGGCAAATCGCGAACTAGTTAATATACACATATTGAAAGAGTTGATGGAAAGCAATAAAGGCGCATCAGAAGTTTGGCACACACACACACACACACACACAGAGACACAGACACTGCAGAAACACACACTTACACACACACACACAGCAAAGACCTCACACCGTATGTTTGTCAAGGAATATTAGAAAAGCAACAAATATTGGAGAGACGAATAAAAAATGTTCATTATAATAAACTTTTTGAAACCATTTCTAAAGAACTGTTAACTGTTAATAAACTTAAATAATAAATAAATATAAAAACAAATAAATAAAATACCACAAGACAACAAATAAAAAGCAAAAAACAACAACTGAAATGTATGGCGCTTAACACAATTAAGATAAAGATTAATGAATTATATGTACATAGATACATACGTGCGTTCATATGTATGAGGCTGAGGAGAATTAAATAATAATAATCTAGCTGTAAGTTGCCAATTGGATTCAAGAATGGTCCATAATATGGTCTAAAATAATTTAAGTAAACATAATAAAAACAAAACAAAAAAAAAAACTAACAACTAAGCGTAATACAACACAAAAGCAAAAAACAAAAAACAAAAAAAAAAAAAACAGCCACAAAACATTCAAAAACCAATTAAAATTTATTACAAAATAAAATATGAAAGCGAAAAAAAAAACAAAACATCAAAATTTAATATATGTATATGTTTTTATGTTTTCACTAAGGCAAATTATGCAGCAAAAAATTTGAATATGCTGCTGTACACATATACACACACACACACACACACAGAGACACACAGATACATTTATTAAGCAACACATATGTACACTAATACTATATTTAAGGCAGTTCGTTTAGTTAGAATTCACATTTAATTTTTCGCTAATTCTCAATTCTCTTTTACAAGCTAACCCCAACTAACATCCGTTCTATGTCTATGGTTTGTGCTCACTGCTATAGCAACTTTGCTGCCATATCAATTTTATATATTTATATATAAATATATATATATATTTATATATATATATATATTAGTTTAATAACTTTTCATTCGATTTGTACTCAATATACACACACATACACACTCACATCCACACTCACATACGTTTGATATTTTCACATGCAACTGCCAAAGAGATGTTTGAAGATGGTCTCCGAATTCAAGGGTTATTATTAACATGCATGTTCATATCTATGCCAACTTGTGGCAATATATGTCACACACACACACACACACACACACATACACACACACACACACACACATACTAACACACATGTTAAGCTATAATGATCATGTATATTATGTAAAGCTAAAAATTTTTAACTGACTAAAATTCATTTTATACATGTATTTTGACATGTGTGTGTTTGCGTGTGCGTGTGTGTGTGTGTGTGTGTGTGTGCCTGTATGCTTAAACTCGATTAATATACAGACACTTCAAAACCAACAACTTTTTATATGTATACCTATAGATATTTTAATGCATTAACTATAATTTCACTGTCTGGTGCGATGAAACAAAAACAAAACAAAAAAAAAATATGAAAAAAAAACCAAAAAAAAAAAGAAATATTAAAAAAATTTTTAATAAAATTTTGCTGGCAAAATTATGTATAAATATATATATATTTGTGTATATAAAAAAAATATAATTGGCATCCAGTGGAGCTTAGTAGTTTCGCATTCGTATCAAGGTAGAGCTCAGATTGACTCTAGAAGTTGTTTGGATTGGATTGGCATAGGTAGACTTAAGCCTGCCGCGCCAGACAGTAAATTATTATCAACGGGCTAAACGACGAGCTATGATTTGGCTTCAGTTCAGGGTTGAGCTCAGACACAGGGCTATAGTTAACTGCAATTGCATGCTTGTCACAATTTGGCTATGCTAATGCCATATTTTGTTCTACTTTCAGATACTATCGCTAAGATATTCCCATTTCGCAGTTGACGCTGGGCAAAAAAAAATCTATCTCTAAGCACGAGCTTCGGCAGCTGCACCTTAAAAAACAAAAAAGAAAAACAAAAAGACAAAAAGACAAAAACAAAACAAAAAATGCAATTCGTCTACAATTTGGTTGAGCATTTTGACTTTGATGTGATAAGAATGATAAGAATAGAATGCATTATTTGCTACAACTTTCCCAAATAGTTTTCAATTGTTCTCGCTGTGGAATTGTTTTTCTTTCGTTTTTTTTTTTTTTTTATTTCTGGGTGGATTCGAGTTCTTTGTGTTGGGTCGAAATTGAATTGGTCTATTTCAGCACTGCAGGCTTGCCGAGAGAGTTACGGAAATCGGAGTGTAAGACTCACTTGGATACTGAATACTGACAGGCAACTGAGAGAACTAGCGAGAGAGAGAGAGAGAAAAAGATATAAATATTTGTCTCTGTTTTTACATCTCTTCTGGCATACATAAACATAATATATATGTATATTTATATATATATTCATATATGTATTTACAACCTCTTTGTTCTATTACAAAATTGTATTTATATTGAAATCCTTCGATGAAACGAGCCTACAGCAGCCCATCATCCCTTCCCATAACTGTTAAGTAACTGATGCTGCATAAGATGATGAATCAAATCCTTCAGTAGATTTTTATTGAATAAACTCACAACTATTTATATGCATAACATAAAAAAGACTTTTGAAATATTACAAAATGGATATTTGGGTACGGAAGGTGTACAGAGCACTCTCTCAGTGCACGCAACTTCAGACCATTTGGCGTCTGTCTATATATAAACTTGCAAAATGTCAGTTCTGAGAATTGTTTGCGAGGGTGTTAATGCCTTTTGGCCGAAAGCAAATGCAGATGAAAACATTATATTTAGCTGGAAAATCAAAAAGCAGAAATTCCTCGATGCTAATAAAGCTTCTTGCACCATAACTTGGTTTAATGAAGCTGTTTTTATCCCCAAATGCCCTAAAGATGTTTATCAAAAGACAGCAGACTGTCACCTAAGATGGTTCGATAAGTGTGTTAGCTACTGGAGCAAAATCTACCAACGAATTGCTCATCAAATGGCGAAAGAACTGAAAGTTGTATTCTAATAACTCGATAATTGTATTCTAACATAATTTGCTTAGTCTTAGCTTATTATTGCCATTAGCCAACAGCAATTCCTAGTTAGAGTAATTGAAGCTCTCAGCAATTGAGTATAGTGAAGTTAAGCTGATCGCCATTATAAATTTGTGCAATTCGGTAATAACGGTAATATAACGGTTTATTTGAATTTCAGTTACTAAATATCGATACTTTTTAAGCGCTGCCTATCGATGAGGCTAGCAGTGTCAGCGCTAAAGCAGCCTGAGTTGACCGTTTTATATTTGAATTAGATTTTGATTAGAAACTTGTTTTTCAAGAACTTAAATGGCTGTTATGGCTATTCAAATATTTGATTATTAAATTAAAATATGTATAACAATTAAATACAATTTTATTATATTCTGGCAATAAATTTGTTTTCAGTGCAATCAAATGACATTTGTCAATCTTGTCTACAATGCAAATGAATATTTAAATAAGAACGATTTATGAACGAATATAATTGCATATTACCTACTAACTTGGCTAAGCAATAAGCGGCATTGCCGTTTATAAATAAATAATGCTAAGGCAATGGTCGCATGGTGCATGTGTGTGGGGGATCCTTGCGGAGGACGTGTTGTGATGGATGGAAGAGTAACAGCAGCAACAGCAACAGTAGCAGGTATTGGCCACAGGTCGCGTTGCATGTTGCAAGCACAGTGTTGGGTTTGATGGATGCTTTGCGCATGCCAGACCCATTGGCCTGTCTGTGTGCAAAGCCAGAGCCGACTTGAGCTTGTCTCAGCCGCCTTGTTGGGATTTAGACGGCGAGCGTGCAACAGCGACGAGCGCAACGTTTTTGGCCAGCCCATCATAGGCATTTACAGTTTTGCGGACTCGAACTTTGATGGATTGCTTGTTGCTCGGCTCGGTAATATACTTGCATTGAGCTGTTCAATACGCGCGATACGTGCTGCATGTAGTTGATAATTGCCAGTGCAATGATTATGCTGCGGATTTTAGCTAGGTAAGTAATTGACCTAATGTCATATTCAGTGCATTGCCTGCTCGCCTGCTCGCCCGTTCAGCCGTTCAATCACTCAATCACACCCCTGCACATGTGGGCACTTAGAGCCGCCTAGAGCACCAAGCCAACAGCCAGCTGCAAAGCCTGTCAGACGCGGTCAAGTGGTCCGAGGTATCGAGGGACCGCACGGAATCAGCTCAAATGCATGCATACAGTGTGCTTAAGTTGATTGCCTGAAAGGCGAGACATATCTCTTTATCTCTCTGCCCAGCTAGAGCTTAAATTCAAATTCAATTAACACATTGCTTTCAGTCAAACTCCGGGCCATACGAATGCCAAAAGTCAAACTCAATTTCGAACAAAGCCATTGTGCGCTATGCTGCAGTTTAAGCCGTCTTGCTGTGGCTGTTTGAGGACTCATTCCTGTCTGAGTGTATGTGTGTGTGTGTGTGTGTGTGTGTGTGTGTGTGTGGGCTGGGACACAAGTGTGTGCATAGTACATGTAACTATTATTTTGCGAATCAAGCAATTTTTGTGTCGCCAAGTGGGTGGTGGAGATTGACAAGCGCAAAAATGCTAAGTGAGTGCGCTTCACTAACCCAACCGGCTACACACGCTATATTATAAAGTTGGCATACTACTACAACTACACATATATGCAACACACATATATATGTGTGTGTGTGTGTGTGTTTGGCTGTGCATTTTGAAAGGAAGTAATTAAGAGCGTACATATGCGGGCACATTTCTAAGTCCATTGCATAAGACTAGCCCGGGGGCATGACATCGACATCGACATCGACACAAATTTGCAGACACTCACGCCTAAACGCCAAGATTACCCCAGCACATCATTGGAAGCGGTCGCAAGGTCGTGAACTGAATAACACGGTCTGGTTTTGTTGTTCTTGTTTTTTTATTTTTTTTTTTAATTTTTTTTTTATTACTAAGCGGTTCAAAAGCTTAAAAAGCACCCGCGGCCAGTAAACACAACACATTGCACAGTGGTGCCAGAAATGTTTAGACATTTCTTGTTTGGCATCCCTAATTTATGATAGCAATATAGAGCCTAAGAAACTCATACGAACCTATTAGATTAGAAATGTAACATAAACTGAATATGAATTCAATTTGGTCCAAATAATAATAAACATTTGTCTTAGATGTTGTTAGCAGAATCACAACAAGTTAATGAATAACATTCAAATAGTTTTCTAAATTGGATCATATTTTATGATCATATTCTAAGTTTTCTTTCAGCTTTGTTCTGATATAAGATAGCGCTTATATAAAGCTCAATTGGAGTATATTTTGATCATATGTTTTAAAACTTGTTAGCAGAATGTTAGCATATTATATATAAAAGGCTCTTATACGCTAGAAGGCTTAAAAGGTTTTATATAGCTGACTAGCATGACTAAAGTTGGCGCTATTTGATGATAATTCATGCCAAGTTTTATTCAGTTTTATTGTTACATAAGATTGATATTCTATGAGTTTATCTTTATCATATGCTAAGAGCTTTTAGATGCTACTAAATCTCTGCTAAAAATTGCAGTAAAAGTTGTCTTTTACCCATAGGCTGCCAGAAGCCAAGCAAGCCTCATACGCTCGCATGAGTAATTTATATTTTTGTAAGCCTTACAAAGCCATAAACTAGACAAGAAATCAAACTACGCATAATAAATATTATAATATTATATATAAAATTTTTTTTTAATTTTCAAAAAATTTTTTATTCGAAAATGCTGAATGTATGTGTGTGTGTCGCATAGAAACCGATTCACATAGTCATGGGCATACTGTACAAATTATCCAGGCATTCTTTTGTTATCCTGTAAACGGTATTTTTGTTGTCGTTGTTGTTGTTGTTGTACTTTTCGTGTTGCCAGTGACGCCAGCGCCGACGTTGTTGCCATTGTTCAAAAATGTCACACTTTCTATACCGCTTAACTGCGGCCTAGACAGGTTGTATGAGCCTTAAGTTGAAAAAAAAACAAAAATAAAATTCTTAAAAATTGTCAACATTTAAATCTAAAAATAAAAACAATTTATAAAAGACTAAAGTCTTAAAAACATTAGAGAAAAAGTGAATTTTCCCAAAAGTCTTAAAGTCCTTAGTCTTAAGAGGTATCTTGTTGGACGCATTGCATGTTCTTGACTCACTTTGGCTTAACAATTTTCAGCTCAAGTGTTTAATTACTAAAACTACTTCAAGTGTTGAACAATGCTGAAAGCAAAACCCATGAAAATTATGAAACTTGAATTGCTAGCATCGAGCTGTTAGGCTGTTGCGGGACACTTCATTTCGCTGACGAGTGCTCAGTTGCACTCTGTAGGCAATATGCAGACAATTAGTGTTTTGAACAGGCTAAATAGAACTCAAATCTCATATGCACTTAACACACTACTCACTGTGGCCTTCAAGTGAAAGTTCGGTCTAGGTGTTCTCTTTATATTTTGGGTATATTACGGATATGTGAACTCTTCCCCAGTTTCGTGATTTACTTCAGCCTGCTCGAGCGGCATTGGGTTGAAGGCATTACCACAGTTGACACGTCGCCGAAGCAGGTGCCATTGTCTGTCACGGCGCAGCCAAGCAAGATGCCTTTGATAACCAGCGAGTTCAAGGCCAGTCGCATATACGAATCCTTTCGCGCTCTCTCAACCGTCCAGGGCAAAAGTCGCCTCAGTCGTCGTTATGTCAATGATACGAGTGCCTATGGAACAGCCAGCGCGATGCGTAAGGCCCGACCACGTACGGCTTCGGCGGACATGTTAAGCCGGAATATATCGAGCATTTTGGAGAACCTATTGAAGCGCTACGAGCAATCGCAGTTGCCCACCCATGGACAGGGGTTGCCGACGGTGGTGCGCACTAATATCCTGATACGTAGCATGGGACCCGTATCGGAGCTGGATATGGACTATTCCATGGATTGCTATTTCCGTCAGTATTGGCGTGATAAGCGGCTGAGCTTTCAGGGCCCCATCAAGAGTCTGTCGCTGAGCATTAAGATGCTGGACAAGATCTGGCGACCAGACACCTACTTTTACAATGGCAAACACTCCCATATCCATACGATTACAGTGCCCAATAAGCTGCTGCGACTGGATCAGGATGGTGGCATACTCTACTCGATGCGGTAGGCTTTAGGCTTTTCAATCAATATCAACTGTTCTTAAGCTCAACTTTATTTGCAGGCTCACCATCAAGGCCACTTGTCCCATGGAGCTAAAAAACTTTCCGATGGATCGTCAATCCTGTCCACTTATCATAGGCAGCTGTGGGTATTTGTTTACTCTTTTCTATTTCCTCCCTTTGCCAATTATCCTCCTTTGCAGATGGCTACACCAATCAGCAGCTGGTTTACGAATGGCAAAACCACGATGATGCTGTCTCCTTTGTGCCAGGCATGACGCTCAACCAGTTCGATTTGATCAGCATGATGCATCGCAACTTTACCTCCACGCGTCGCGAGGGTGACTTTAGCGTGCTGCATGTGGCCTTCAATCTAAAGCGTCACACGGGCTATTTCTTAATACAGGTGAGCAGCATAGATACACCTTATCATTTGCTTTGCTTAGGCTGTGAGTTGCTTAGGTCTATGTGCCCTGCATATTGATTGTGGTGCTGTCCTGGGTCTCCTTCTGGATACATCGCGAGGCTACCAGCGATCGGGTTGGCCTCTGCGTGACGGCTGTGCTGACATTGTCGACTATCAGCCTGGATTCACGCACTGATTTGCCCAAGGTTAAGTACGCCACGGCCCTGGACTGGTTTCTGCTCATGAGTTTCCTCTATTGCATTGCCACGCTGTTGGAGTTTGCGGGCGTTCATTACTTCACAAAGTTGGGCAGCGGCGAGATACCACGGCTGGACGATGAGTGGGAGGATATTGGTGCGCTTGGCTTCTCCACGGGTGAAATAGCCGATGCGGCCGAGGCCAGCGACGATAGCGAGCCGGCCAATTCGGATAGCGATGTCTTTGTCTTTGCTGATCACGATACGCTGCATTGTGAGCTGCCTTTGCCAGCGGACCTAAATGGCGGGGGCTATCCCAAGCGCAACACCTTCAGCTGTCCCATTTACAATGTGAGTTTGTCCAGAGTTGGTCAACTGTGTTTTACCTCTTCTATGCCCTTTCACTAGAATCAACAGCAGGAGCCAGCTCATATATTTCCCAGGCTCTCCTCGCACGCCTCGACCATGGAGCGCACCACTCAAACCGAACCGCCCGCCGTCTCCCGCATGCGTCAGATGTGGCTCTGTCTCAAGGGTGATGACAAATTTCGCAGGCAGCGCGAACGCGATGCGGCCGCCGAGAAGAGTGAACAAGGACGTCAGGGCGCGGGCTATGTGAATAGCATTTCATTGATTGATCGAGTGGCGCGCGTTGCCTTCCCCATGACATTTGCGCTGTTCAATTTGCTCTACTGGCTGGCCTATGGCATGTACAAGAAGGAGTTTTCCTGGTCAATGATTAAGGCCTAAGGCGTTTGGCATTTTTTTTTCCGAGGTGTTAGATATATATACATATCATACACCTATGCATGCTGTAACTTGAAATTATTAAAACTAATTCCATTTTGTTTTGCCATAATCAAATAAAGTTGTGCTCTTAAACAGGATTTGACTGTGTCTTAATCATTTGGGTAAGAGAATAGCCAAAGTATATGAAATGCTTGTAATTCCCAAAGTGTTTTAGCCTTAGTTTGCCTGAAACTAGTTGAAGAAAACTTGGCTTTCATTTGTTTTCTTCATGATTTGGCAGCGAAGTTTGCAGTCTTCTTCATCCAACTTCGCCCTAACCGCTCTCAGTTCCTAATGCTGAAAAGTCAAATCCCCGCCCAAAAGGAAGAAAAAATGCAGATTGTGTAAAATATGTAAACCATTTAAATAACATTTCTAAGAAATATACAGTAAATGATCTCAATGATATTGTGAATATTGTGAATAACAATGAAAAGCACTTGATTGAACAAGAGTGAAATTATTCGCGACACATCGAGCTGCTACCATGGATCGTCGATCCTTAATTCTAATTATGCTGTGCAGCTCGTGCTAATAGATGTGGCCAAATGCATACCAATTCCTTGTACAATTTGGCTAAACTCGTACTTAATTAATCTGTACCTAAATTTTCAAATTACCGGGAACACAATTACTGTGATTTACCTATTGTGAATAGCAATACTAAACTATATATTTTTATATATATACTCATATGTGTGTTTTCGTTGACTGTGTGTGTGTGTGTGTGAGTGTGTGTGTGTGGGTGTGTCTGTGTGAGGTGTGTGTATATATATCGCATATGTATATGTTGCGGGTTTATCATTCCATTTATATAAATTGGTCAATGTCAATACATATATATATATATAAATATATATATGTTATATATATATACCATATAGTTCATCAGTGGGAGGGCAGCAGGTGGTGGCCAGGGAGGGCAATGATACTTGATTAAGTACATGTTACTAACACTTTTAGCCGCAACTACTTATTCTAATATGTAGAAGATCCAGTAGCCGAGATTGAAAGCACAAAAGCTAATCGGGAATATCAAGCGGGAGTACTTGTCGATAATGTTAACATCTTTGATTTTTGGTATTGTCGCCCTAATGGCCGAGGCGCTCTTCTTAATGGCGTGCATCATGCGTGGACGCGCTGAGATACCTGATATCACGAGTGGAATGGAGAGAGAGACAGAGAGAGAGAGGTAGATAGTGACAGTTAGCAGTTGCTCTGAATAGCTTTCTCATGAACTTACCCCTTTGGCCGCGATGTCTTAGCTGGCTGCGACCTGTTCCATAGTTGCGTGTTATGCGAAAACTTGGCGGAAATTTGGCCAAGTCCATGGTCTCGGTGCCAATGGAGCCGAGGGTTACGTTGTAGTTACCTTTGCGCAACGAAGGTATAGGACTCATGCGTACGTCCTGCAGCTCAATAATGTCTTCAGTGGTTGAACACGTTTCGGATTTCTCCAATTTACCTGAGAGAGAAATATATGAGATAATTCATATAGTTCATCATCAGCTGATCTACCTATTTTATGTCGATCACAATCCTTCAGCTTTTTAATCTTCTTCTTGGCCCGCTTGCCCCAGTACGTATAATTGACGGCAGCGTATTCCAGCAGCGCCGCAAACACGAACACAAAACACATCACCAAATAGATATCGATGGCTTTCACGTAGGAGATGCGAGGCAATGAACTCCGCACACCGGTGCTGATCGTCGTCATCGTCAGCACGGTTGTAATGCCGAGCGCCACACGGGCGCTCGTCGCCTCGTGGTTGATCCAAAATGATACCCAGGATAACATCACAATCAGTATGCTGGGCAAATACGTCTGGAACACAAAGTATCCAATGTTGCGCTGCAACTTGAAGGAGAGCGACAGCCGCTGATAGACGCCAGTGGCCAGTCGCTCCTTTCTATCATTGGTCTCATACCCAATGATCGTAAACTGTGGCAGTTCGGCGTCCTCGACGCCGCGTACCGGCGTTGGCTTCCAGTACATGACCACATCGCTGACCGTGTAACCATCTAAGGGAGAAACGAATTGAAAGAGGTTAAATAATATGTGTAAAAATTATGGAAAATCCATGAAATATGAAGCATGTTCTTATAGGAAATATAAGCAAACCAATTAGAATACTCAAAATCCAATTGGATTTGTCATCCACTCAACTTACAGCTCTCGATTTCCACGGTGCAGTTCTGTGAGTCCAGTGGGTAGTAGTGCAAATCCATCATGCAGGCGAGTGTTGTGGTGAAGCGCATGCCGTAGGTAACAGCGCCATCGCCACCAAGACGCACCAGCTTATTGCGCTCGGTGACGTCATGCAGAAAGCTAAGTCAAGTATAAATATGATTTATATATAAATGATTTATATATACTCAATATTTAACTGACCTGTTCTTGTCGTTGGCAAAGAATGTGTCTGGCACCCAGATCTTCTCGGCAAAGTCGCCAGATAGTGTCAGCACATCATTGACCCCATCGTCATCGGCATCGGAATCATAGTACGGTCCATAGATGTTGAAAGCCAGGCGCTCGTCGCGCCAATACTGATTCAAGTACATTGTTATAGTATAGTCCTGTAAGTGACTCAACAACTATAAGTATGCCATATGCTTAAGCAATTTGTCTTTGTCTGACTTACCATATTAACTTCGGAGATCGCATCAAAACTTGCTATAGTCAAATCCATGCCCACGTGCAATGGCTCGCCGCCAAAGTTGGGACGCAGTCGTATATCATATCCTTGCAATATTTTTGAGATCGTCTGCGTAACATTCTCTAAGCGGCCAGCGAGCATTTCCTTGCGCTTGCATCTGTGGCGAAAGGGAAGAGGAGAGAAGAGAGAGAGATATCAAAGGCATTATTATAGATGGATAGAGCTTATTCAGCTTACCGTACTACAGTTAGCTGGGCGCTTAGCACTAACAGCAGCAATAGGCTGTAACAGACGCCCAGATGGCCAAAACTCGTCATATTGGCGGCAGTTAACCGTTGCTGTTGCTCTCCTCTCTGCGATTCTCAACTCGTTGGCATCGTCTCCGCTGATGTTTTCACTTTCATACCGAATGGCATTGCCTATCTTTTGTATAACTTTTTTTCACTCTGTCTTCACTCTGCTCTTAGCGCTGCATAGTTAGTCGCGTTAGGCTGATAAGTGTATATATATATATATATCTATATATGGAGGAATATCACGTGTGACTCACAATTAAATTATGTCATATACTTAAACTAATGGCTATATATGTTATATATAGAAGAAAGGACTTTTGAAGGTTTCTTTTGCCAATTGTTTTCTCAAGTCGTTCAATGACATAGAATATTCAGCAGTTTGATAAGTGTTTGTTTATATGCGCGTCCTTCAAGCTTCAAGTTCCCTGTACATATATAGATGTAATTAAACTTAAAAGATGTGCATCGCTTGCTCAACTATCAATAATTTGTGCTTATTCATTTTAAATGCCAAGTCCATATGTGTAAGCATCAGATGCAATTCTCAGAAACGGACAACAGAATATATACTTAAACGGTTTTCATTCTTCTAATTGTTAGTTAATGACCGACATTTTCCATGATATGTGATATATATATATATATATGTATATATGATATATGTATATATATATATAAAAATATACTCGAAAATCTAACTGTAAGTGTGGACGAGTACATAAATATGTTTTCCCTAATAGCATCTCATGTTTTTCCTTCGTCTTCTTCTTCTTATTTTTATTATTTCTTCTCGTCATATATAGTATTTTCTGGTCGTTAATGTGGCCCTCATTATTGTTGCTCTGTCATAGACGTGTGTACGATTGTTTGTCTTTTCAGCGTTTGACCCATTTTTCTTCTCATATTACTTTTCTTTTTTTTTTTTTGCAATTGCTGCATTTAGTGCAAAAGAAGAAAATAAAAATGGCAAACTGTGCCGCATTCGGATGCTCTATTTTTAAAGGACACAATTATAGGCACACACAATGTAATAAATATATGTATCAATGTGTGCGTGTGACATTGCACACAAGCATTTTGGTATTGCCTTTTGGTATTATTGCCAGTCTATAAAATTTCTAACATGTTATCTCGACACACACACACAGAGAGAGACACAGACACAGACACTGGCACGCAAGTGCTTAAAATATTAATTTGCTATAACCCACAAAACAAACAGAAAACAACAACAACAACAGCAACAACAAGAAGCATAAATAATAACGCAACACCAAACGAATTTAACACGTCGAATGGGGCTTACGAATAACACGAAAAAAAATTACGATTATTCTCATTCACTTTTTTCCCGCTCGTCCTATATCTACTGTATATATATGTATCTGTAACGCATCGCTGGGAGCGCGCGCGCTCCTCGTGGGCAGCAACAAATTTGGTTGTGTGGAGCGGCGGCTACCGTTGCTAGCTAACGAATGATTACTGTCAGTTACCGTTCGTCTTCGGCTGCCACTGCCACTGCTACTGCTGCTGCTGCTACGGCTGCTACGGCTGCTACGGCTGCTGCTGTGACTTGCCGACTTGCTCTTGCTCTAATTGATGATGAAGATGATTATGGTGGGCCCACTCGGCATAGGCCCTGGGCCTGCGCATATTACATTCCGGGGCGACATTCCACTGCCACAGCCAGCCATACAGCCAGCCAGGCAGCACACGTAACAAGCGCTTTCATTCAGAATCACGAGATGCCAATGCTCATTTAGGGTTGTCACCGTCACCGTTTCGCTGCTGTTGCCTGGCGCCATCTGGTGTGCTGGGCCTACACTCACACACACACACACACGTACAGTTACATGGACACATACATATAAGTAGCATGCATAGAAAAGTGACAGCATTAATGTTAAGTATTTCAGGTACTTTAGATGTACTCTAGTTTGCATCTCATTTGTATTGTTCAGCTAGGCGTTTAGCTCTAGATGTGTGCTAACAACTATAGCTAGAAGAAATATATTATATATTATTATTTTATATATAAATGTTAAAGCTATTGTAGATGCTTACATCTATCTATATATATCAATTTCTCTATATATAGATATCTTCTATGTCTAGCTCATATAACTCTCTAGGCTTAGAGTGCGGGTAGCGGCCAGTTTTGGCTTGAATGGCTGACCAAGCAAATTGATTTTGGCCAGCTGTTTGGCATGGGCGAGTGAGAGTCAAGTTGTGCACTCCCCGCATGTAACTCAATGATAAAAGCTTCGAATGATGTGCCACAAAAAAGCTAAGCACAAACCAGAGAACTTTTGCCCAAAAATAACAAGAAAAAAAAAACGCGAAAAAGCAACTCAAAAAAAGAAAGAGGCAAAGTAACAAAAGCTTGCTCAGAGCGAATGCGAGACAAGGACTACAGCAGCAGCAGCAGCAGCGGCAGCAGCAGCAGCAGCAGCGGCAGCAGCAGCAGCGTTTACCGTTACAGTTACAGTTACATTGTTTTACGCAATAGTCTCTGTGTGTGTGTGTATGTGTGTGTGTGCACAAGTGAGCGCAAGTCGTGTCTATGTATGGGTGAGTTACGCTCGGCCCATTCAGTAAGCCCATTGAGAAAGCATTGTATTCGCCTTGTTTATGCTCAGCTATCGCTGGCTGCAAGCTTTTACCACACACACGCAGAGAGATACAGGACACACACATGCACACAGATACTCACACAGACGCGCTGACACGCATCAGTGTGTGGCACAATTGGCTCAGCTGCGAATTGGGAGCAGAATGCCGACTGATGCTGCTGCTGCTGCTGTGAATCTCTGGTTATTTCACATTTTTCGTAGTACGGAGCACGGAAGCAGACGTTCCAAGCCTTGAGCTAACGCACGTACATCACGACGCTTCGACAACAACAACAACAACTGTCATAGCTACAACGACAACAACAAGTTACATGGAACTTCAGCAGGGACTTGGCCAATAGTACAAAAAAAAAAATTTAAAAAAAAAGAAAAAAAAAAAAACAAAATAACGACATAAGAAAAACCGAAAAATCAGCAGAAAATTTCATTTAATTTTATCTTCAAAATTTTTGTGTTATTTTTTTTAAGTGTTGTGCGAAGCGAATCGATGAGGCAAGCAAAAGAATCAACAGAATTCCAAGCACATATGTACACACACACACACACACAGACTCACACACACACAGAGACACACAACAACGATAGTGCTGTGCCGTGCCGTGCCGTGCCGTGCTGTGTGCTGTGTGACTATTAATCAAAAATACAATTATAAATTTTGCATAAAATTGTGTTGACTAAACGGCTTAAGCCATTAAATACATAATATGTATGTATCTACATACATTGTGCAGTTCGTAGGTGTGTGTGAGTGCGCATGCTCCACATAATATTTTATTTAGTGCAGCAAGAGCAAACTCAATAATAATAATACAAAAAAAAAAGAAAAAAATAAGAACAGCAACAACAATGTTAAACAACAACAACAAAATAGAAGCAGAAAAAGGAATGAAAAATAAAACGACTTCAACTCTGAAGCAGAATTAGAAATAGGGAAAGAAAAGTTCTAAAAATAAAATTAGCGGTGCTGGGCTAATGCCGCCTCCGCATTCGCTGAAGACTTAGAGAGTGGGTGTTTCCCACGCCGCAACACATACACATGCACGTATTAAATACTCACACACACACACACACACACAAGCGCTTACACACACCCACATGTACGCAGTTATAAAGTAGCTAATGGTCGCAGCATCAGCTAATGGCAATAACAGTTATAGATATGCATAACTAATTGAACCAATTAGTGAAACTTGATACCAAAAAATTTTTAATTTTTCAAAATTTAAAATAAATAATAAAAATTCTAACTAAACTAAAAAAATTAAACAAGAAATCCTGCAACAGGCATTTTTTTTATATATTTTTTTTTTCTAAAAATAAAAAAAAAATGAAAAAAAATTCAAGCTTGGCTTAAAAAAACTTTGCTAATATTTAAATGTTATAAAAAATAGATAAAAATATATAATATTATAAATATATAATATTTATAGCATAAATATTTTAATAAAATATAATTTAACTGTTATTTATGTAAAAACAAAATGCTCAGCATTTACATATATACATATTCATATATGCATATATGTAATTTACTGTATTTTACCACAACAATATAACAGTTAAAATTAAAAGCAATTAATTCTTTTCCTATAGTATATGCACATTATGTAGAGATAATGAGATAGAATATTCCGTTTATCGATTGACAGCCTCAACATGCTCCGCTGGATCTCTCAACTACATAAATAACTAACAGAATAAACAACAAATAACAAATAACAAATAACAAACAACAACAAATATTAAAAGCGCTTATGATATAAAATGAAGACTGATGTATGAAATGTGTAACAAGTGATATTGAAACTTGAGCCAAATCGTGGATTAGTGCAGACAAATGTTTTATGCAAATTGCGTTTGCCTCAAAACGCCCAACAATAGCAATAACAACAACCTCAACAACAACAACAACAACAACAACAACAACCTCAACAACCTCGACAAAAACAACAACAACAACAAGAACAACAACAACAGCGAATTGGCGTGCCAGGGTATACCGATGTACATATGTATGTATGCCACTGTACATATGTATGTACATACGGTCTTGTGAATGTGACACCTACGCAACGCGAAGCGCATTAAAGTGCGAACACAGCAGCCGCCAACACAGCAGCCCAACTCCAATCAGTAGCACGTCACACGCACGCGCCAAAAACCACTAAAACAAAAAGAGACAACAACAGCAGCAGCAGCAGCAGCCGCAGCGGCAGCAGGAGCAGCAGCAGCAGCAGCGGCAGCAGCGGCGGCAGCCACAGAAGCAGCACAAGCACCAGCACCAGCAGCAGCCGCAGCCGCAGCAGCAGCCGCAGCAGCAGCAGCAGCGCCGTGCGTGCGCTCCTTTGTGTGCGTGTGCGTGTGCGTGTGCGTGTGCCTGTGCCTGTGCCTGTGCGTGTGTGTGCGTGCGGTGGCAATGTATTGGCTAGCCTTGCCGTTTTGCCCTTTGGTGTGCCTGCTATGCTTGTGTAAGTATATTATCTCTGTCACGTACATCCTCAACATGCAAACACACAAACAGACACAAACACACAAATAGAAACACAAACACACGCACAGAGACACTTATACATAGATAAATATACACCCACACAGCCAGCATGCTTTTGCGTACTTATCAATGAAAATTGGTATTAGCATTAGCATTAGAGCATTCTCTAGAGATTAAGTGCAAATTTTAAACGATTAGCCAACTAGGGGCCGACAAGCATTAATAAACTGTCTATTTTTAAATGCCATATATATCCATCTATCTTTATCTACCTATATCTATATCTATATCTATATATATATATATATTCTCAACATTTTATATATATAAATTTCTTGTTATTTTTTACTTACTCAGCCTCTTCAATAAATTTGAATTTAATATTTAAAGTGTTTACTTTGCATTTGTTTCTTTTCCATTATCTTTTCATTTTCCTTTCGAGCACTTCATTTTGTGTATCTACATAATTAGTATACGCATTTGTATGTACGTTGGTGGGTGTTTGCTACACCTATGTGTGTATACCACCTGTTAGTTTATTAGCCCACGCACATTTGCAGCCATTAGCACATACCTACATGTATACATATATACATATATACTTATGTATGTATGCGAGGGGATGTGCATATGCGTATGGGTGTTTCTGTGTTTGCTATTTCATAATTTACGCAATCAAAATAGTTTTGTTAATTATGGCAAAATACAATTAATTATTTATCGAATTAAGATGTTTACTATGCATCAATAAAGAAGTTGTTAGAAATGTAGTTTTATTTCTTAATTGAGAGTAAAATAATTAGTTTTTAATTTTTTAAATTTTTTTTTAAACATTTATAGTTAGTCTGGGCTTAAAATAAAACTCAGCTGAAATGACTTTTCATAAAACTAACCATTATTGAACACTATTCTCGAACTTTAGTTTTGCTTTTAGTGTCATGTCAGTTCAATGTCATGTAAAATTATATATATATACATATATATATTTTTTTTTGATAAGACAATAACTTTATTTGCTTGTGCTTCAATCTTCAAAGAACTTTAAATCATCTTATTGATAATTTCTGACGAGGAAATTGAGTGGTGCGAAAGTGTGCAAAATGGGAATTGATTAGATTAGGAAATTTTCCACACGTACATTTTGATTGAATTTGTTATGATGAAAAGTGTATTTTCTATATAAGTTAGAGTTTTCCTAAAATCAAAACAAATGCTTGTAAGTTGCTTTAAATTTGTTTTTATGAAATTTGATTTTAAGCCCCATCCGCTCTTGTTGTGCATATCACGTATCTCAATAATATCTCCTAGACGATGGGCGTATTTTTTTTGGCCCAATTCACAGTTCAAATATACTTAGTGATATTATTAAAGCATAATACAATTAGAGTCTGCTAATGGAAACTTGCAAAATAATTATTTTTTTTTTCAAACAATCTTAAGTGTAATTAAAAGTAAACAATCAAATAATTTTAAAATATAAATACAATTTTTTTTCAAAGAAACTTAAGTGTAATTAAAAGTAAACAAGAAAAAAACTTAAGAAATTAAAATTAATTAAAATGAAAAAATAGAAAGGAAGAGATTTGTAAAAACAACTAAGCCAAAGTGAGAACAAAGAGAGACAAACACATTGGCATGAGAAAACACAATACAATGGGACAGATTTTGTCAGTTCTGCAATCAATGCCCCTGCTCACACTGTTAATGATTTGCCAAAGATAACTTGAAAGCAAAGATTTTGTTCAAAGGAAAAGAGAGTTCCAAAGGCAAACCCAATTATATAATTATACGCCATTTAAAGCAGACAAACAAAAAATATAGCATACTTTTCAGCATATTTTATAGTATCCATCTTGAAGCTAGCAAATCTATATTACCAAATCCCTTTCCACTTAAAACATCGACATGCTTACTTATGATATCCATACATTTCCTTACAGGTTTGGGAATCGGCAATTTAACTCATGGACTTGGTGAACAGTATGATCGTGGCATAAACAATCGCGGTGGCGGTACCGAAAATACGCAAGAACGTCCACAGCACTGGTATCAGCCGGCGCATCCACGCTCGGCCAATGCCAACGGACATGGTGTGCATGAGGATGAGTTAACTGATGATCTGCTGCATAAGGAGGATGATCATGATTACCTAACCGCATCTGACTATCCGCCACATCAGGAGCATGATCATGAGCATGATCGTGAGCATGAGAGTGAGCACGAGCACGAGCACGAACACGAGCACGAGCACGAGCACGATCACGAGCATGAGCGCGATCATGATCATGATCATGACCATATTGATGATAATCTGGAGGATAATGGAGATGGTAGTAAGATGTATGGTCATGTTTATATTAAGGAGCCAATGATACCTCATAAGCCGAGCGTTACGTCCGGCACTGGCACAACTAGCTCAGGCGACACTCCCAAATTTCGTAATGTGGGCGCACAGGGTGGGCGTGGTGATATGTATGTGGTGCGCGAATCGGACAGGCAGACGAGCACACGCGGTCGTGATGGATTCGTGGCCGGCGCCAGCAACAAGCAAAAGGGATTCCGGCCGTTCGCCAATCGAGTTGTCGTCCACGATGATCCACGGCAGCTGGGTCAGCCCGGCGATGGTTACAGCGCACCGCCGTCCACTGGCTGCCACAATACCTGCGAAGAGTCGCAGTGGCAGTGCAGCAATTGCCAGTGCATCGAGTCGCATGGTCGTTGCAATCGCGAGGTCCAGTGCACCGATGGCAGCGACGAGTTCGACTGTGACAACATGGACGATATGATGTCCAAGCTGCAGAAGGAGTGTGAGCAAAGCGGCCTCCATGTCATGTGCCCAAAGACTTATCGCTGCATCAACAAAGACTGGCTGTGCGACGGCGACGACGACTGCGGCGATTATTCCGATGAGACGCACTGCGGCGTCCGCACCAACTGCACCGAAGATCAATTTGAATGCCAGAACGGATTCTGTATTCAGCGCCAGTGGCTATGCGATGGCGAAAACGATTGCAAGGATTACTCGGACGAGGCGCACTGCAATCGCAGTAGCTGCACCGACGAGCACTTCACCTGCAACGATGGCTACTGCATTTCGTTAGCCTTTCGCTGTGATGGCGAACGCGATTGTGATGACAACTCCGATGAGATGAAATGTCCGGCCGTCATCAACAGCTGTCCGGAGGGCGAGTTTAAGTGTCGCAGCGGACTGGGTGGCGCCGGTGGTCCCAGCGGACAGTGCATTCTCAATCGCTTTCGCTGTGACGGCGACAACGACTGTGGCGACTGGAGCGACGAAGAGAACTGTCAGCAAAAGCCATCGCAGTGCACATCCGGCGAATACAAATGTGCGGATGGCACTTGCATACCGAAGCGCTGGAAGTGCGACAAAGAGCAGGACTGCGATGGCGGCGAGGATGAGAACGATTGCGGCAACATGAGCCCGGAGCATCCCTTGACCTGTGGCCCTGACGAATTCACCTGCCACAACGGACGTTGCATTCTGGTAAGTTCAATTCGAAATGGTAAAACTATTGACAGTTACTTTAGGTAGATTGGGCTTGTGCAGTAGCCTTCCTTCCGTTTGACTTTCCGACCAAATTTAAATTTCAATTCACTTACTTTTAGCGTACATGGCTCTGCGATGGCTATCCGGATTGTTCATCCGCGGAAGATGAGGTCGATTGTCATCTGCTGTGTGACGCTGGCCAATTCCTCTGCCCGGCCAAAAAGAACATTACTAATCTTAAGTGAGTTTCATAGAACCACTTGACTAGACATTTATTATATGCCTAAATCTTCTGCAGAATTTGCGTACACCAGAAGCACGTCTGCGATGGCCAAAACGACTGTCCGCTTGGCGAGGACGAAGTTAACTGCCCCGTGGAGCAAAAGTGTCCCGAGCCCCAGCAGTGTGAGCAGCTGTGCATCAAAACGGCACGAGGACGAGATGAATGCGCTTGCCGTTTGGGTTATCTAATGCACGCTAACAAGCGCAAGTAGGTTCCTCCACTGCCTCCACTTGTAGTTCTAGTGTAATCCGATCGCTTTTTATTGTACAGCTGCACGGACATAGACGAGTGTCAATATCTGACGAGTCCCGTCTGCTCACAGAAGTGCCACAATACGCTCGGCTCGTTCGTCTGCTCCTGCGAGATGGGCTACATACTGAGGCCGGATCTGCGCACCTGCAAGGCTCTAGGCGGGGCGATGACGCTGCTTGTGGCCAATCGGTGGGACATTCGGCGTGTAACGCTGAGCAATAACCGTTATATGGCCATAGTCAAGGGTTTGCATAATGCAATTGCCTTGGACTTTCATTATCGTAAGGGTCTGTTGTTTTGGTCCGATGTCTCCACTGATGTCATCAAGATGGTGAACATCAACGGCACCCAAGTGCGCAGTATTATCAAGTGGGGCTTGGAATCACCGGGCGGCATTGCCGTCGACTGGGTACATGATTTATTGTTTTGGACTGACTCCGGCACGCGACGTGTCGAGGTGTCAAATTTTCAGGGAAATTTACGTACGGTGATAGCTTCGAGTGATCTAGATAAGCCGCGTGCTATTGTCATCCATCCGGGCGAAGCTCTGGCATTCTGGAGCGACTGGGGACCAAATCCGAAGATCGAACGCGCCCACATGGATGGCTCGCAGCGACAGGTGATTATATCGAAGGGCGTAACCTGGCCCAATGGCCTGGCCATTGATTACCCCAATAGCAAAATATATTGGGCCGATGCTAAGCAACATGCCATTGAGTGCTCCAATTTGGATGGCAGTGAACGCATCAAAGTGCTCAGCACCCATCTACCTCATCCATTTGCACTGACCATATTCGAGGACACGATGTACTGGACCGACTGGAATACAAAGACTGTCTCAGCTGCCAATAAGATAACCGGGAAGGGTTTTCGTTCGGTACACGAGAATTTTCACTTTCCCATGGACATACATGCCTATCATCCGGCACGCCAGCCGGACTATCAGGATCGCTGCCAAAAGGACAGACGTGGAATGCGCGGCGGCTGTTCCCATTTGTGCCTCCCCAATAAAACCTCACGCCGCTGCGGCTGCCCCATTGGACTGTCACTCAAGGACGATGGCAAGACTTGCAAAAGTGCCCCAGATAAGCTCGTGTTAGTGGCCCGCCGCAAGGATATTCGGTTACGCCAGCTAAACACGAAGCCCTCTGGACCGAACGATGTCGATATGATTGTGCCACTGGACAATTTAAAGCATGCCGTTGCTCTAGATTGGTGCAGTGAAACAGATTTCATTTATTGGACCGACGTGGAGCGTAGCTCCATCAATAAAGCTCACCTCAATGGCAGCTATCAGCAACGCGTCGTGCACTCTAATTTAGTTTCGCCCGTTGGCCTGGCTCTCGACTGGATTACCGACAAACTGTACTGGACAGACCCCTCAACAAACCGCATCGAAGTAGCAACCACAAATGGCAAAATGCGCACTCTGCTTGTCTGGGAAAAGTTGGATAAGCCGCGCGACATTGTGGTGAATCCCATTGGTAAGTGCACCTAAAGTATATAGCATATATTAATATTATGCAAGCGACATAGTCGTTAGTCTTTTACTCTTTAAACAGTTACCAATTCCAAGTCCTGTAGACAAGGACAAAAGATATGGAAGCTGCTATCCCACTCTTTTTTATGACATACAACTGTAGAGCCGTTGGAACTTTAATTAGTTGTTGTTTTGACTAGTCTACTTCAAAATTCTTAAATGTTTGACTTTAAAATCAATAGATGGCCTTATGTTCTGGTCGGATTGGGGTGAGGAGGCAATGATTGAGAGAGCCAACATGGACGGCGCTAGTCGAGTAATCATAGCATCTAAGAAACTTATCTGGCCTAATGGACTTGCTATCGACTATGATCAGCATAAACTTTATTTTGTGGACGGCGGAACCAAGACCTTGGAGAACATGAACTTCGATGGCAGCAGTCGCAAGGTCATAATCAGTAAGTAGAAAAATTCCCTTTTGCAATTGAAGTCCAAGCTAATGGCTTGTCGAACAGATGGACTGGGCCATCCTTTTGGACTGGATGTGAGCGGCGGCCGTGTGTACTGGACCGACTGGGATACCAAATCTGCGATGAGTGCCGATAAAATGACTGGCAAGAGCGTTAGCACGGTTATAGCTAACACCAGTGATCTAATGGACATCAGGGTCTTCCATCGTACACGTAGGCGCGTTTACAATGCATGCGACAAACAGAACGGCGGCTGCTCCCACCTTTGTCTCCTGAATCCAACTAGCTTCACGTGCGCCTGCGCCGTTGGGGTGCAACTAAAGGACGATCGTCGCACTTGCTCCGAGGGTCCAACAAAGTACATTCTGTTCGCCCATCGTATTGATATCCGTCAAATCTCTCTAGATTTTGATCATCTTATCGATGTGGTGCTGCCATTGCCACCAATTTCGAACGCAGTTGCCCTCGATGTGGACCTGAAGACGGGCTACATTTTCTGGTCGGACACCATTGAGAATGTGATCATGAGTTCCAGTGCCGACGGGCTGCATGTGCACAAAGTAATTGGCGAAAGTCTAGAGAATCCCGATGGGCTGGTTGTCGACTCAATCGGGCGCATGATCTATTGGGCCGATGCAGGTCGCCATACAATTGAAGTGGCCACGCTCGATGGCAATAATCGGCATGTGATTGCCTACAAAGATCTGGAGTCGCCGCGAGGCTTGGCCCTCGACTACGAGGCGGGTCTACTGTTCTGGACTGACTGGGGTCACTATCGAAAGATCGAACGCTCACACTTGGACGGCAACGAGCGTTCTCGCATTGTGACTGCTAATCTAGGCTGGCCCAATGGACTCTCACTAGACCTGAAGAGCAAGCGCATCTACTGGGTGGATGCTCTACGAAAGACCATTGATTCATGCGACTATACGGGCAATCAGCGCAAGCTGATTATGTCAGCGCTACATCATCCCTATGCTCTGGCGCTCAGTGATGACCACATCTATTGGACTGACTGGAAGTCGAAGGCTCTTCACATGGCTGATCGCCGTCAGACCAGCAATAAGCGCGATGTCATGACCAACATTGATGGCTTAATGGACATCAAAGTTATTATCAAGCAGCCGCTGCAAACGGAAAATGTCTGCGGACGCAACAATGGCGGCTGCTCCCATCTGTGTCTGCGCAACCCGGCGGGCTATTCATGCCAGTGTCCCACTGGACTCAAGTTGCGGGAGAATAGCACCACAGAATGTCAAAATCTACCAGACGTAAGCCATCTATCTGTAGTTATGTTTCTTTTATTTCATTCTTGCAACTTTTCCACTTAGGATTATCTATTGATTGCGCTGCGCTCGGGCATTGGCATGATCTCGTTGAACAGCGGCGACTATATGGATGTAGTGCTGCCTATCAATGGAGTACATGGCGCCGTTGTGCTGGACTATCATTATCGCAGCAATTGGCTATTCTTTGCTGACGTCAATATGGACGTCATACGAAGGGTCAATCTTTTAAACCTCACAGAAAGCAAAGTGGTGGTCAGCACGGATCTGCTGACTCCAAACGGGATTGCAGTTGACTGGATTGCCGACAATCTCTATTGGTCGGACACCGATCGCAAACTGATTGAAGTAGCGCGCATCGATGGTAGCTGCCGTAAGAAGCTTATCACAGAAGATTTGGGTGATCCTCGCTCTCTTATCGTACATCCCTCCAAGGCGTAAGTGACTAGGTTCCTTGAGATAATAGAATAATATATATATTGATTTCCGTTGCTGCAGCTTTTTATTCTGGTCGGACTGGAACTCACCATCGAAAATCGAACGAAGTCTTTTAGATGGATCTAATCGTACTGCCATTGTTACATCGGGCATTGGCTTTCCGACGGGTCTAACCATTGATTTTAAGTAAGTATTAGAGAAAGATTAGTTTGTGACTTGATTAAGACTTATTGACTTCCTCTGCAGCAACCGACGTCTGCTTTGGGCCGATGCACTCGAGGATAACATCGGCCAAGTTGATTTTAATGGCAAACGCCGCCAAACAATTGTGCCCTATGCACCACATCCATTCGGCCTGACTATGGTAAGTTAGAGACGTGTTTATCCCTATCTAATACTAACATACCAACTCCACAGTTTGAGAACAACATATACTGGACCGATTGGTATAACAAGTCCGTATACCGATCACAACGTGAGCCCCGCCTGGGCTACAACTATCCGTTTGAGGTGCGCGACGCTCTCAGTGGAGCGCTCGATATACGCGCCGTCTCGCTCCAGCGCCAGGCCAAGACCTGGAATCAGTGCGCCCAAGAAAATGGCGGCTGCTCGCATCTGTGCTTCTACCGTGTCGTCGATTATGTATGCGCCTGTCCCGACCGCCCGGAGAGCGATGGTCGAATCTGCTCGACCACGCCCAAAGAGTTCGTGCCGGCCCGGCTCGAGAGCGAACAACAGCCGGACTACTCGGACGAACTGACCGATGACAGCGGCTCGACTGACAACCAGAATAACCATAACCAGCATGACGATGACCTCAAGGCCAAGGAAAACAGCCAGCGCGAGTTCTTTGTGATTGTTGCGCTTGGCGTGGTCATTGTCATGGTTATCATTATAATGCTAGTGATATTTAGTAAGTTCACATGAATGCCAAACAGTTTGATTTATTTGGTATATTGATATAAATATTAATTTACAGTGCTCGCTTTTAATACGAATCGCAAAAAGGCGAAGCGCAATTCACGCGGCTCTAGCCGCTCTGTACTGACCTTCTCCAATCCCAACTACAACGTGGATGGCACCCCAATGGAGCCTAAGACGAATATCTGGAGACGATTCAAATATGATAAATCGCATGTGAGTTCTATGTGAATGAATATGAACAATGAATATGAATATGAATATGAATATGAATGCCATTGGCAAAAGTAGGCAGAAGGAAGTTTGATTTCTTAGAAACTCCTTTATATTTATTTACAATCTTCTCCATACATATATTTATATTATAACTAGGAACGCGCCGGGGTGTACGAGGAGCGTAGTCTAACCACGGAAACTGCCTCGTCCAGCCTGTTTGTGCCAACGCCATCGCCGATGGCGTCGCCGTCAACAAAGACTATGCAACTGACAACGCTATCGACTATCACATAAATTGATAAAAAAAAAACAAAAAACAAAAACAAAAAACAAAAAAAAACAAAAAAAAACCCAAAAAAAAACAAACAAAAACAAAACATGAATCGTTACATAATTCAAAGCAAAACATTAAGATACATTCCACAAAAAAAAAAGAAAAAGAAAACGAAACAAAAACAAAAGAAAACATACTACATAATTATTAATACCATTTTGTTACTATGAGAATGAGATAATGATAAATAAGCTGATAATGATAATGATAATGGTAATGGTAATGATAATGATAATGCTAATGATAATGACGATGATAAAGACGATGTTGTATGTATAGGGCAAAAGAAGCTGATGCGCTCAGACTCTTTAGTTTATATATTCGGGTTAGGTGTTATGCTTTGGTTAAGGCATACATAAGTATATATATGTACATGTACATATATATGTATATGTATATGTATATGTATACATATATATGTATATGTGTATGTATATGTATATGTATATATGTATATGTATATGTGTATATATATATAAATTATCTGCCGAACTGGCTGTGTAATTTAATTGATGAATAGTAAAGACTCAGGCCTGTTACAGACGTCGATTTTGATAACATTTCATTTGTATTTGAACAGTCAGCTATTTATGCCGTGATTCTACTTGCCTAAAACCAAATGAAAACAAAATATAGATGATATGTATGTATGTAGTAGGTATGTATGTATGTATGTATGTATGGGTAGTCAAGTCCTTTCAGTACCAGTACACTATGTGTTAGTACATCTTATATGTATACGTATATGTATATGTATGTATTTATATGTATTTATATGTGTGTATATATGTTTTCAACTTATACTATATGCACCTATCTGTACCTAAGTATACATTTATCTTAACTTTTGCTTACTTTTATCGAGTGTAAATAAATTAAACGTGCGAGAAGTTTTTATTTATAATTTTAAAACGAATGAAAAGATTTTTTGTCTCGTTTTTGGTTTAATATATATATAGAAATAGGTCAGACAAAGCAGGAAATACTTGAAAAGAAAAGAGAGAGAAAATGAGAGCAGTTAGTGTGTGAATGAAACAGAGAAACAGAGAGAGAAGCAAACAAAATGCGCTTAAATTATAGAAATTTAAATTTCTAATTAATTTTAATTTTATTTTTTTTTTAACATTTAATTTTGCATTAAATTTATAAATATTAACAAATAGCGCACCAATAATTTTTTTATTTTATTAGTACTCATGCTGCTATTTCACTCTAACCCATGCAACTCTAAACATTCGCTAGAATCAAAAAAAAAAAAAACAAAAAAACAAAAACCAAATCTAACACAAAACTGAAAACTGAAATGTAGTAAACCCATTTAAAAAAAGGTTAACTCACTGTGAACTTTCAAAGATTCACAATGTATTTTGTTTCTCTTTGTTGTATTGTTGTATTTTTCAACACTGGTTAAACTGAAGACATGAGAGGCGCGCCGAGATGTGTATAAAACAAAAAAACAAAAAAAAATAAAACAAAAATAAAACAAAATTTGCAACACAGTTGCAAAGCATTGTAAATGTTAGTTATACTCGAGCAAGTATTATCACGTTATAAATGTGGCTACAATCGTTAAAAATCGTCTGGGCATAAAATAAAAAAACAAAACAAAATAACTGTAATATAATTCACAATTGGTTATGTTTTAATCAACAAAAAAAAAAAAAAAACTGAAAAAAAAATGAAAAAAAAAACAACATTGTAGATATATCTACTCAACTATGCTTTCCGTTTAAGGGCCTTCGATTCGCCATTTCACTAAGTTGACATTCGATTCTATAATATAGTGTATTTATTCTTGATTCTAATCGCCTTCACATATAGCTCGTAAATAACATTTGTTTTTTTTTTTACCTTGATTTGTAAATCATGTGAATGTTGGCCAAGCGATTCACCGTGCAATATCATCAATAGAGTTCAGCCACAACTAAGCCACATAACTGGACAAAAGAGAGAACTAGTACAAACGTGTGTACATATACTTATGACAGTCAGTGTTGCCAATACAAATGTAATATTTTTAACAAGAGAGATTGCCTTTTTGAAAACAAACAAAATCAAAATAAACAAAAAACAAAAAACCAAAAAAAAGAAAATAAAATAAAAATAAATAAAAATAAAAACATAAGAAAACGATGAAAAACGAAGCAAATTAACAACTGATTTTAAAGAGACAAAAAGAAAACAACTTTCGAATGTTTATATATATATTTTACTGTTAACATTTATGTTAATTCTGCTGGCACTAAAAACAAAATATTTTCGTATTCTGAATACAGAAAAGAAATATAACAGAATGGCGACACTGATACTATGAGCAAAACAAAAAAAAAAAACAAAAAACGAAATGAAAACTAAAGAAAAACAAAAAAAAAAAAGAACAAATTAAACTAAACAAAAAGAAAACACAATGAAAAGAAGAACTAAAAGAAAAAACTGGTTTTAATCTTCCGTATCTCAAGCGTATGGAATTTTTCAACACTGGCAATCGCAATTTTATCAAATTCAGCGACTGTGGAATTGATTGGCGTTTCGAAAATCAAAAACAAAAAAAATACACAAACAAAACACACACACACGAAAAAAACAACAACAAACAACCTAAATATATATATTTAACGAAAATACAAATTATTAAATAAAGAACAAATTAAAGGAATACGAAAAAGAAAACAAACAAAAAAAATAAAAAATAAAACCAAAAAATAAATAAATTTTTCGATTTGCACAGCTTTGATTGTTAGTCTTAGTAATTACATTGTTTAAATCTTATGCGTAAATATATGTGTATATATATATACATACATATATATACATATATGTATATATATAATATATATGTATATCTATATATATATATATATATATATATATAAATATATATATACGAAAAAAAAAGAAGGAAAAAAAACTTAAAACCAAACAAAAAAGAGAATTAAAATTTATAGTTTATGTTTGTGTTGATGGCAAAATAAAATGAAAAAAAAAAACAACAAAAAAAACCCCCGTTGCGTTGAGGCTGCACTGAAAACTAAAAACAAAAAAAAAAAACAAAAAACAAAAAACCTAAAACAAAAACGAAACGAAAAACAAAATATGTATGTATTGTATGTACTATGAAAAACTGAAGAAAAAAACAAAGAAAATTGTCATCGCAACGAGATCTGTCAAAAGGTGTTTTCCGGTTATATAAATATATATATACATATATATATATATATATAAATGTATGTATCTATATATATATTTATATATATATATATATATATATATGTATACATATATTTTACTGAAGAAAAAAAAAAACAAAAACTATGCAAAAATGATAAAAACAACACACAAACAACAAAAAAAATACAAAGAACAAAAAAACCGAAATTCAAAAAAAATTTAGAAACAAGAACATATGATGTATGTAAATCGACGAATGTGTCAATTTGTAAAATAATTTAACCAAAACTTATCGCACATTTGGGACAGGTCGAGTGCTCAATAAAAAAAAAAAATAAAGCATAAAACAAAGTTGATATTATTAAATATAACTGTTTATTACAAAACTGGGTTTCTCTACATAAATCTATTTTTCTCTTGAAAAAAGGCAGCATAATTCCTGGAAAAAGACGTTTGAATACCTGAAAACTAAGATTAAAAAATTTAAAATATTATTTTTTCTTTTTTCAATAATTTCCTTTTTTTATTATATTTATGCTGAGATTGAATCTTTTTAATTTTTCAAAATAAGTAAACTATGAAAATTTAAAGAAATTTAGTTTAAAATTTTGCTTAGGATTTGCCAGCATTTTTTATTTGTTTTTTTCTTGTTGTTTTATTTGTTTTTTTTTCTATTTTTTTTTTTTAAGGACCTGCGCAATGCCTATGCTTGTGCTCTTTACGCTTTGTGTGGGCGTATGACGTTACGTCTGTGCACGTGTGGAATGGCGCGAGCTATCACGTAAGCGAAATATATTAAAGGAAATATGCATAAGACTCTATACATTTGAGATCCATGGAAGAACAATCTAGCAACACAATCTCATTTTCGATTCAAATGCCGATTTTAGCTTAATATCGATAATTATCCTTAAGCTGTTAATATCGATAGCTACGCTGGTTATCGGCATTCGATAAGTTCTCTGCTGATGCTGTGCGCAAAGTTTTCAAATAGTTGAAAACCAAACAAAAAGGGTAAGAACTATATGTGTAATCTCAAATAGTTTATATATATATATAAATATATATATTAGTTTAAAAAAATATATATTTAAAATGCATAAAACTAAATCAAAATATCAAAGTATCAAAAACTAGAATCTGTGCCATGGAAATTAATGTTTAAAATGCATAAATGAGCTGTGCGTGGGCGGGCTCTGGCTGGTTGGGTGTCATGGACAGTTCCTGCTGGGTCCTTCGGCGAATTCCTACATTCCCACGCAGACGTGCTGAGAGCCGTGCGCTCTCCCAACTGAAAACGAAAAGAAGAACAACAAAAAAAAACAAAAAAACAAAAAAAAAACAAACCGACAACAACAACAACAGCAGCAACAGAAAACAGAATAAAGAAGAGCAAGCAGAGAGTGAGAGTTTTGCTGATGTTTCGCTATTTCGCTCCGTCGTGGCTCGTTAGAGTTTTAACCATGTGCTGGCGCTCGTTCTCGGGCCGTAATCAGGCATCCATTATGAGACAATGTGCATAGTCCGGGCAGCAGCAGCAGCGAGGCGATGTGCCCACAACAGTCGCACAATCAAGTCCAGCAGCCACAGTCACACACATTGCAAGTCCCCGACAAGTCTCACTTCACGCATCAAAAACGTGCCCTGGTTTAGCTTGTTCCGGTTTTGGCTACGCGTCTTTGGCCAATGGTAATGCCTGTATGATACGCATAAGAAACCAAATTTCAAGTGCCTATATAAACCATATATATATATATACATATACCGTATATATATATGATATATATCTATCAACTTTTGTCGAGTGTCCTTTTTGTTTATGTTCTCTGTTAAGTCAAGTGTATATAGTTGTTATATGCATATTGTCCATGCCTAAGCTATACTAAATGGACTGTGTCACGAATTGTTCACATATAATATATATATATATGTGTATATATGCGTGTGTGTGTGTGTGCGGGTGTGCGAGTATGCATTAGCTTATTTATTATATAGCACACGATATTAACGTGCGGCCTCCACACACAGTTGATTACCTTAAGAAAATTAGCAACTATGTATAGGATAAATGAATAATTAAACTAACTACGTAAGCTAATCGCATACTATATAGAAAATATATGCTGACTTATTGTGTCATTAGTTCCGGCCCCCAACTGCTTTCAGCCGTATAGCAACAACAGCAACAACAACAGCAACAGCAACTAGGCAAGAGGCACAATCTACTATCCAATTACCTGTAAATTGGCACACAATTAACTGTATGTGAGTAGCGGTAGAACTTATATAAAGGCTAGTTAACATATTCGATCGATTAGAGCTCAGTTAGTTAGGCGTGTTTATAGGCGTGTTTATAGCCACGATCATAGGCAAGTTTTATGTTTTATGCTATGATCAATGCATTGTGCATTTTATTGCTTGTGTTTTTTTTTTTTGGTTTTTTTTTTGGTTCAAGGCTGACATTTTGCGGCATTTTTGTGGGGCGTATGTTGATGATGATGTCAGCAATATGCTGCGTCTGGCTATTTGCCAGCCATGCTAGTTAAGCATGTAAGCAGAGCAACTAAATAGTTGGGCATATAAACAATAATTACATTGTTTATTCGCGCTTGTCATGTGCCACATACACACATACACACATACATGCATACATGCTGCATGCATGCATGCATGCATGCACATGTATTTGTTGCTTGGCCCAGTGTATTGCAAACGTTTTCGCCTTATGCACCTTGCTTTTGGCTTGAAATCGTTAATGCCAATTAAAAGAAAAGCGACGTTAATAACGAACCAGAGCGGCAGCAGAGAAAGAGCGAAAGACAGAGAGCCAGCGTCTGCTTAGCAGAGAGTGAAAGAAATGCGAGAGAGTGTGAGAGAGAAAGAGCGCTAAGACTGGCACACTGGGTCGGGCTACTTGAGACATTCGCCGCTGCAACTGCAATGTAAGTGAAAATACGAATGCGCAAAACGGTGAGCCGAATGCCAGCCGAATGCCGATTCTCGTCGAATGCCGACGGCCGACGGCCGCCGACAGCGAGCGTTGGCTACGACGTCGACAGCAACGGCAGCGGCAACGGCAACGGCAACGGTAGCGGCAGCGGCAAAGGCAGCGTCAACAGCGACAGCGACAGCGCTTTGCATTGCGAAGGCCGACGACAAACATTTGATGCTGCTGGCGTTTTGATACTTGTTCGTACTTGCAGAACCCTCCACGACTCGCGATAAACGGCAGCACAGCACTGTGTCGAGTCCACCGTAGTAGGTTCCCCATATTAAATTACACTTGAAAAGTGTTGCAGATGCGACAGCTCTGCCCCAGCTATCAATTAAACGTTTCAACCTATTTAACAAGTGCAATTTAGTTCAACATTTTAACCGGTTAATCGCCAGAGCAACTTGATCCAAGCAATTTTCCTGCTCAAGGATTCAATTGTGAACGACGTTGCCTTATTATTGTTGTTTGTTGTGCGTGTGCCTATGCCTATGTGTGTGTGTGTGTGTGTGCATGTGTGTGTGTGACTTAATTAGTTTGTTGCAAGCACTAAACTTAAGCTGTTGAAAGTACATTTCGGGCTATAAATGTATATGAATATATATACACACATATATATGCTCATATATATATATATGCTCTTGCACACACATACTTATACACACATGCCACATTTGATATAAAAAGGTCATAAGCCAGTCGATTTATTAAATGTAGCTCAAATCGCAGTCAAAAAAAAATATATATATATATTAAAGCCAAATCCAACTGTTTGTTTACCCTGTAAAGTTAAAGAAAAAGTACGCGTTTCTACTTAATTGGTGAGTATGCCACGCTGTGGCCACGCTGGCCACAACACTCACACACACACACACACAGACACGCACACACAGAACAATTTACAGGGTAGCCGGCACAACGTGCCACGTGCCACGTGGTTAGCCAATTATGCCATGATCAGCATTTCCGTCAAACTCGACACCAATTGGGTCACATCCTGACCTACATAGCGGCTAAGCCCAATGCTAGGGTGTTAATAGCATAGGCATTGCCTAAATCTCTCTCTCTCTCTCTCTCTCTCTTGGTTTCTCCCTCTCTTTTGTTTATTGTTTTAGATTATTTCATATTTATAGAGAATTTGAATGCAAGTTACGCGATGCTCTAGAGGGGAACACAAAATGTGTTTTTTTATTTTTTTTGCTTTCATTTTTTATTTTTCATTCAAAATATACTATGAATGTGGAAAATCAGGTCAACTACTTGAGTGTGCAAGCTTAGCCAGGCTTTTTGTATTTTTTTTTTACTAGACAAAAAAATGTGCTTAGAACTGTTTTAATATTTTCATAGTAATGTTTCAATGTTAAATGTGATTAAATATATTTTTAAAATATTAAAAAAATATTATTAATAAAAAAAATAGGACTTTTTTGTTTTCCTAAAAAATAGATTAGAAATATATGTAATTAAAAAAATATTTTTATAAAAATATATGTATGAAAATGGAAATACTATATAAGTATTTCTATTTTCATATATATATATATTTTTATAAATATTTTTTTGGATTTATATATATTGCTATATTATATTTTTAGGAAGAAAAAAAAATGTATATAAATATTTATTATAAAATAATAAATAATTGTCAAATATTTTTAAATATAAAAGACATTTATATAATTATTCTTTATATTAATATATAATTTTATAATAATATAGCTATTTAGCATAATAGCATAATAGCATAATAGTTTTGGTCCTTCAACTGGCTATGCTAAAGGCAGGCTTGTTACAGACTTGACAGACCTAAAAAATTTCCTCTTTCGTAATCAATTTTTAAGTAATAAAAGTCAAGTTATATAAAATATTTTTCAATATTTTTAAACTAATGACTCCATAAATTATGCAAAGATTATAGTTTTTTTTTGTAAGAATTTTTTATATTTTATTATTGTATCTAAGCTATAATATAACTGAAGAAAATTAAGTTTTAGACAGTTTTAAATATTTGAATATTTTTATATTTACATAATTTGAATAAAACATAAAAAAAATCAATTACTCTCAAAACCCAAACTCTCTTTAGTTCTATAATAGCTTATATAAAATGCAACAAAAAAAAAACTACTTTTTAAAGTTGTTTAAAATTGTTTCTCCTTCGACAAGGCGAAGTTTTTTTAATAGGTCTTAGGCACACACACACTGTATAATGACTTTGGCAGCTTTATGCACATTTTTGATTATATAACAAAGTTCTCTCTCTTTCTCTTTCTATATATATATATATATTATATTATTTGTTTTTCTTGCAGCAAGCCCACCATTGGGCCATTTCAAACTGGCACATCAATTTTGGTTTTCCTATCCGCCACCTGGCGCTGGCGGCGGCTCCTCAAGTGAGTTGCATGTACGATATAGGTGTTGCAGCATTTTTGATTTCTTGTACGTCTTTTCATAAACTTTTTTTTGGTTTTTGGTTTTTTTTTTATACTCGTTTTTTTCAATTGGATCTTTGGTTGTTCCTTCCTTTATAACGGCAAGTCTCTAAATGTACCCAGTCTCTTGCTCTGTTTTACAGTTCGATTAAATATATTCTTGCGTTTGTATACGTACGTATGTAACTAAGTGAACCTGACTCGTATACTCATAGATATATCTAAAAAAAAAAAAAAAAAAAAAAAAAAAAAAAAATATCTAAAAAAAAAAAAACGTAAATTAAAATACTATATACTATGCTAAACTATCAGTATCAATTATATATGTATATGTATAACTAAAATATTGATTGTGTACCTATCGAAACTCTTGGTACGTTTATTAAACATGAGACTGTTATCGTGTAGTACGAGTGCTAACTACCATGTACCAAAAATGCTATATATATGTACATAAGTATATTATATAGTAAAACACAAATAAACTCTGTCACAAATTTTAGTTTTCAACTTTTACGTTTTAACTTCATTTTGATAACAAAAACAAAAAAAGAAATAAAAACCAAAAAAAAAACAAAATTATCAAAAATATATTTCTAGCTATTAGCTGATCTAGACCGAGAAGAAACAGTTAGAAATTTAGTTTAAAATTCACATAAAAATTATATAGAAAACTATAGATATTAGGGTATAGTTAGGATTAGTCAATATTTATAAAGATTGAAGGGAATTCTATTGTATCTTTTGTTGATTTCTGTGTTTTAATTGTGGCTGCCGCTGCTGCTGCTGCTGCTGCAACCGAGTGTAATTCAAATTTCGAAAATATATATAAAACAAATATAGTTTTTGCAAAAAAAAAAAAATAAAAATAAAAAAATAAAACTAAGAAATGAGCAAAGCAAATCAAAACGTTTCAACTAAAATTATTAATCATTCACAATTTTGTTGTTTCTTTTCTTTTCTTTGATATTGTGTCGTTAAACCACCTTGACACGCCCACCGCCCACCACCACCACGACCACCACGTAACTGCCACAGCTCAGCTACAAATTCTAGCAAGATCGTATATGTAATACTTGCCACACACACATATACACATACATACACACATATACACATCTATACACACACACACACACACATAACATTAACATGTTAGCATAGCTGCAAGTGTATTTGTATATTCAGTGTGTTTCCTCGACTCAAAAGAAAACAAAAACAAAGCAAAACGCTAAACAAACAACAACAGCAATAAAATAAAACAACACACACACACACATATGCACACACGCACACACACACAGACGCGCAGCCACTGTCACTGTATATGCAGCTGCTGCCATTTGTTCGATAATTCGTTGTGCCCGGTTGTAACGGTTAACTGCCCCTCCTCCTCTCCTCTCTCTCTCTCTCTCTCTATCTCTTTTCTCTCTTCATGGTATGCGCCACACATACATGCTCACGCTGCTAAAATTCGCCGTTAAACGCCGCCGCCGCCGCTGTTCAAAATGACATAAACAAAAACAAAAACAAAAAAGAAAAAAAAGCGAAAATAAATTAATATCAAAATTCAAATAACGCAAATGCAAAAACAAAAACCAATTCAATTTAAATGCAACAACAAACAAAAGCAAATGAAATTACAAAATTAAATTAACTAAATTAAAATAAACAAAAGAAAAAAGAAAAAGAAAAACAAGACGAACTTTCCGCTGCTTTGCACACGCAACACACGCACTCGTAAGGTTGCAAAATTTTTAATGCTCGAATCTCATACAATCGACACACCCACTGTAACCACCTACGACAACAACAACAACAACTACTACAATAACAACAACAATAACAACTACAGCTACAAAAACATCAACATCAACAACAACAACAACAACAACATCAACAACATCATCATCAACAACAATGAACAACAACAAACACATCTAGAGGTAAGGAGTATGCCTATCTCACTCTCAATCTTTCGCTCTTGCTCGCTCGCTCGCTCGCTCGCTCGCTAGTTCGCTCTCTCTCTCTCTCTCTATCTCTCACTCTGTCTCTGTCTGTCTCTCTGGTCTCGTAGTGTTGCCTATAATTGAACTTGAAAATTATCGCATCAGTTGTGTTTAGTCTATTGCCATTATGCGTTCATTATCATTATTATTATAATCATTATCATTATCATTATCATTATCATTATGATTATGATTATGATTATTATTATTATTATTTTTTAATTAAATTCGATTATTTTTGCTGTGCATTATTTAGTCCAAGAAAGTTTCGTTCTTAGTTCTCAATTTTCGTTTTCATGGTTTCGTATGGTTTGCTATTGTTGTATACTTATGCACACACACACATACATAGGCTCACACACACACACACACACACATACACATGCTTAGCACACACTTGTATCGTAAGTCCATAAGTAGAATGCGTCGCGTCTCTGTTCATAATTCTCGCTTCAAGTGATTCCCATTGCCAAAGGTTAAGTTATATACTTACACACACACACGCACACACACATACACACACATATATACATACACACACATATATACATACACATACATACACACACACACACATATATATATATGTACATATGTAATCACATTTAATACAATTATTGTGCTCAAAGCAAAACAAACAACAAGAGCCAGCGGAAGACGAAGCAGCACAACTAACACAAACAAAAATTAAATAAACAACAACAACAACAACAACAACAACAACAGCAACAACAATCTGGTATGTATGTCTGTGTGCAATACTTATGCATCTATGTATGTGTAAAATGCATTAACACAAATTGAAGGTTGCGCGCTTCCTTTTTTCCCCAATGACAATGAGCTAAAAGCAAAACTTACGAATTTATTCAATTAGACAGGTGTCAAAGGGCAAAGACTGTAGTTTACCTGCAATTAGCTGAGACACACCATGAATAATCTAATAACAATAATAAGACAAATAAACGGAACTGCTTCAAATGAATCGATATATATTATATATATGCATATTTAGCTTGTAGAGTTTAAAGTTCTAGGCGATATTGAAAGTGAATATAAAATATATATATAATATAATATAATAAACTATATGCCAGCTCAGCTTTACTACATATTATAGATAGTTTCATAATATAGCTCACATCTATATAGTATACTAGTTCACATCAATTTCTGGCCTATAGATTTAGTACCTTCCTTATATGATAGATAAATTCTTCTGTCAAATCCGTTTTTGCGGCTCGTAGAATACTTTGTTTACATATATACATACATATACACATGTTCATGGGCATCAAGAACTATATATACTATAGTATAAGTAAAAGTATTTAGTTACTTATATAGATCAACTTATATTTCAAGTAAAAATTTGCCTAAAAATTATAAAAAAAATTCATAGCATACTTTTTGGCTCAATAAGTATAGTTCAGCATATATACCAAAATACATACCTGAAATATCGACAATATTTATATAAAAAAAAATCAGAATTATATACACTCATTCACCTAGGAAATGTACATACATACATAAGTACAACAACAACTGCATACCAGTATAAAAATTTATAGTTTCGCTTATTCGTAGCTCTCGCTCTCTAGTTAGATGATCTGTTAACTCTTAACTCTGTATACATTGTAGTAGTCGTATATGCATTGTGCACGTCGGAATGCGACAGGGAACTGAATGTAGTCTAATTAGAACTAGTTCATTTTTGTTGACCTTCTAGCTTACTGCTTGTGTTTGCATATGTTTGTTTGAATAGTTTGGTTTTACTGTAAATTCTTTTAGTTTGTTGGCATGCCGATGATCCCGCTAAACCATTAAATGTTTCTCTCTAAATAGTTGCATATGTACATATATATATATAAATATAAATAAATATGAATTTATAGTTGTTTTTTAATAGTTATAGAAATTTGTTTAATTTTTTTCGTATGCTCGTGAATTGCTCATGATTGGTTTTTATTTTGGAGAAGGATTTCGTGCGCATGGCAGCGGATGCTGATGAGATGATGATGATGTTGAAGAAGCAGATGCCATCCAGTCAGGCTGTACATAGTTAGTTATCAATCGACATTTCTGTTTCTGTTTCTGTTTCTCTTTTATGCGAATTGCTTGGCAACGGCGCAGACAGCAAAACAGCGCAAACCGACGAGGAAAAGCAACGCGATCGTCAGCGCAACGAGCGTGAGGCCAAAAAGGAAGAGCAGGACGCTATCAATTACAAGGTGAGTGTGTCAGTGTGCGAGTCTCCTCCCTCCTCTCTCTCTCTCTCTCTCTCTCTCTCTCTGTCTCCATCTCTGTATCTCTCTCTCTGTCTAAATTACTCTCTCGCTGTGCGTGCGTGTGTGCGTGCGTGCTTGTGAGTGTGAGTGTGCCTCGTGCGTGTGTTTGCAAGCAAACTGAAACAGACAGACAGAAAGCCAAAGCCAAAGCCAAAGCCAAAGCCAAAGCCAAAGCAAACGCAACCAATACAAAGCAAAGCAAAACCAATTAAAAAACGCAAACAAAACAGTTTTTTTTTTATATATAAATGCATCTCGCGTCAACTTAAGGCAATGCCCGAGTAACTGCACAAGTATCGCTCGTAATTAGGCAAACAAATAAAATGGCCGCAGAGCTGAGTAACTTATAGTTAAAATGCACTTTGCAACAATTGCATGTAAACAGCGCGACAAGGAGCAACGAGAGGCGCGTTTGCTGGACTTTGAGATACGACGCCAGCAAAAGCGCGAGGAGCAGAACCAGCAGCGGCAGCAGCAGCAGCAGCTACACCAGCATCAGCAACAGCAACAGCAGCAGCAACAACAACAGCAACAACAGCAGCAACAACAGCAGCAGCAACAACAGCAACAACAACAACAGCAACAACAACAGCAGCAGCAGCAGCAAAGTGAGAAAAGTCCGCCTACAACTTCGTCGCATTCACAGCAGCAACACCAACAACAACAGCAACAGCTACAGCTACAACAACAACAGCAGCAGCAGCAGCAACAACATCAGCGCCAGCAATTGCAGCTGCAACAGGGCGCTGCCACACAGGTGAGCGCCAGCGGACGCGTTCATACGCCGGATACGCCCAAGTTGCAAACACCGCCGGATCGCTCGCTGCCGCCCGCCTTTCGCAGTCGCTCGATTGAGCGGGAAATTCAATACGAACGCAAACGCTACTCCGTGCAGGAATCCGCCGAATTCAAGGTTTTTGTGTGTTCTCATACTTTTGTGCACTGCCGTTCCATCCGCCCAACTGACCTAGACAATATATCCGCTTAATTCTATCTGTTTTTATTCTGTCATTTTTCTGTCCTCTCGCTTGAATTGGCTTTGAATTGGCCACATTTGCATAGGAGGCCGTTAGCACGACACCATCTCCACAGACGCAAACGTATACCGGTACGCCGCCGATAGCATACACGGCGGCATTGGCGGGACCGCCGGCAACAGCGGCAGCTGCAACTGCTGCTATAATACCCATCCTACCGCTCGGCGTTGCCACGCTGCGCGATGATTCTACGGAGTCCGAGCAATCCGTGACATGTGCCCAAACGCAATCGGATGCCTACCATCGCATCATGTGAGTACCCAAAAAATCAATCAATTCTATGTATATATATATATTTTTATATAGGTGTGTATTATTATATATAAGATTGGTATACTTTGAAGAAGTGAACACTCTGAATTGCTGCTATAAAGAATTTTACTTATTTGGACAGACTGAATCGAATTATCTGAACGATAACTGTTTCTCAATGATCTTCGCTCTATATTCTATTCTACAACTAAATTTGATTCAGATTCCCAAAACTTTTCGAGTAAAAGATATATATTTTATATATTTTCGAAATATTTAAAGTTTTCGAAATATGCTTAAAACCTATTTATGTTGATATCAAGACAATGTGAACAGATACTGGGGAAAAAAGCTTTACTCCTTGTGCATATGGCTTAAAAATATAAAAAAATCCTAATTTCAAGTTTTTAGTTTTTGTAGTATTCGAGCTAGAATCTTTGGTCAACAGGCCAACATGCCTGTAACCTACAAAACACAAAAACATTATGAGCTCTTGACCTACATACTATGGAATCTGAAGAGATATAAAGTTAAAAGTTATATAGAAGCTTTCATTGGAAGCTTTTAATGTGCTTTTGAGCCCTTGTTGAAAATATCTGCATACTAAAAGCTCCTTAAAAATTGCAAATATAATCAATTTTCCACATATAAACAATCCCATCTCAATATATTTTCAAAAGTAAACATAACGGTTATAAGTGAGCGTCAACTTGAAAGCGCTTTCTCCGGCTGTTCTCAGCCTGTTAGACGTATGCATGGCTCACTGTGGCTGAGGGAGCTTTTCAATGCGCGCGTATGCAGTTGGCGTGCAAAAGCTTTTTAGCGTTTAGCTTTAGCGTGCGATTTCAAGCCATTTACAACACGGAAAATGTGTGCGCAAAAGAAATGAGAGACCAACTAGCCGAGACATGCACCGCAAAACGAATGTTCGATATATGGCCAAATGCCCGGCATTCAAAAGAAATGTGGGCGGAATGATGGAAATATTGATGATATATACTTTGTTGTTTAAGTTAAATCAAGCAATATATAAATATATATATATTTATATATGTATATGCAAAAAAAAAAAAAATTAATTTCAATATTGAAAAGTCGAAAGATTTTAGCTAACAAATTTCACTCGTGCTGGGTTTTACTTTCCATTAAAGAAGTTAATAATAATAGATATATAATTTGTATAAACAGGGTATTTGTTAGTCGCTCAACATAGAAATTTCATTAAATATACCCTTTTTGTTTTTTTTCACTGCCTTTAGCCTAGGAATCGCACTGCCATTGCGGCAGTAAACGCGAATTAACGCTGAATTATTAATCCAATTCCCATAACTAAAAAGTTTATTGCTTATGCGTTATTGATGTGCGAATTAAACGCATTGTTCTACGCTCTCACAGAGGAGGGCCCATTGGCAACAATTTCAGTTCTATCGCAGACATTTGACGTGAGAGTTTAAAGTGCTCGTAATGCTTAGTTATAATGAGCATAATTTTAATTAAATGAGTTCAAAAACGTTTCAAACGTGAGTTTTTCGCATAGGTAAGATAAGCTAAAATCTAATTGTGTGTCACGTGTCGTATAAGTGATAAATATTGGGAGTGTTACTCATACAACATGTGGGTCAAAATGTTGGTATTAAATTTTGTGGATGATTTTATTTAAGTTTTTTCATTAAATCAGTCCTAGGCCAGATAAACTTGAGTAGTTAAGATAAGAAAAAATCTCTGTGGACTACATGCCGTATAAGTAATATAGTAGGAAAATTTAAAAAAATTGTGTTTAAGCTTAGAACGTTATACAATTATGGTTTTCCATTAAATATTTTATTTATTTTGTTTATGTTTCTCATTCAATTATTAGAAAATATCAATCATACGACATATTGAGCTTGGATCAAATATAATAACTGAGACTTAAGTAATAAATTTGGAAGTAGTTAAAATCATATAAGTAATTTAAAGGGAAATATTACGTATATGACATGTGATAAAGATGGGATTAAGTTCATAACTAACTGATACATATTTAATTATAGTTCAACTCTAGATTTTGTTTAGAATTTTACTTAAATTATTTACATATATGACTCATACGACATGTTGTTCAATATAATAATATATAACTCGTGCACTGTGTGAAATAATAATATTTAACATTTCAATATTAATATATGAAAAGCCCTTCAGTTAGCTAAAGAAAAGAAGTTTTCATAAGTGAAATTCAATGATTGACAAGAAGTATTCCCTGATATTTCTTGCAATATCTTAAACATGTTACTACTGAACTGACTAGGGATATATAACTCTTGATTTAATTATGTTAAAGCTTTACTTAGCGTATGCTCAGCTCACACACCACTCACACGCCACATTATTTAATATCATATTATATTACTCATTAGCCATGTGGCTCGCATGCGATACTGAAATATTACGCATACGACATGTGGCCGAGCGAGAGATTTATTTGGTCTAGTCTAGTAATTAATAGCTGTCACTTTTGCAATTTCCAAACAATTGTCCACTTGATTAAATTAATTAATTAAAAACGAAATGAATTTGGCAGTTTCCCCTCCCCCCCGCATGCGATGATTATGCAGAGTTTGTGGTTTTGAGTTAAGCACTCGGCCCCGGCGCTGACTCTGCGCTCTAAATGTGATATTTATATGGTATCTATGTCAGGGTGGACTTTCGTGTGGCTACCAAGCGACACCAGCAGGCAACAAGAGAACAGAAATATATTGTAGAAAAACAAACTGTAAACTAAGCTTACGCTGTGCATAAGCCAAGCGAAAAAAATAAAGTAAAACAAAAAAAATTGTGGCCACTTGCGACTCGACACAAATTGCGTATGAGCAAAGCATACAAATGCACATGGCATGTGCGCCTCCATTTATATATGTATACATGTGTATGTGTGTGTGTGTGTGTGTGAGTGTGTGTAAGTGTCCATTACCATTTGCCTAGCGCACAAGGCACATTTTGGACAGCATGTAGTAACAAGAGCCGCACCATGATTGCGAGGTGCTGCTGCTGCTGCTGGTGCTGGTGGTAGCTCTGGGAATGGGCGGGCGGCGCCTTGTGGGCCTTGATGGGCTGCACTGCGGCTTGTTGTTGGCTCGTGTGCTCGAAAAGTGGAACACGTGTGTGCCGCTCAAATTCACCACAAAAACAGAGAGCCAAATAGTAGCTGCTGCTGCTGTTGGCGCTGCTGTTGCTGCTGCTGCTGTTGGCTTCTGTTGGCTTCTGTTTGTAACACTCTCAATTGCAATTGCGCGTGCTATTAGTCTGCTCTTTTGCGTGTCCTCTCTCTCTCTCTCGCTTGCGCTCTCTCGCATGCACGCTCTCTGTCTCTCTCTCTTTCACACTCTCGACGAAATGTTCTTGCGTTTTATTGTTTTTTTCATTTCTTTCATTCCACGCTTTTGCCTCTTTTTTGCTGCTGTTACAAATAACACGTGCATTTAGCGTTGTCGTCGTTTCGATGCCAATGCCGCTGCCGCTGCCGCAGCTGCTGCCTCTGCCGTCGCCGTCGCCATCGTCTTTACCGTTGCCCGAGATGCCGTCGTCTTCTCATTTCGCCCGCTGTTGTTTTCTTCTATTTATTCGCACAGATGCCGCTGCCCCGCTGCTCGACTCGACTGCTCGTGTGTGTTGTGACCGTTGTGCCAGGTCGGTCGGTCGGGCGGTCGGTCGCTTGGTCGGTCGGTCGGTCGCCTGGTCGGTCGCTTGGTCGGTCGGTCGGTCGGCAAAGTCTGCTTTCTGCCTTTTGCTTTATGCTTGCTGCCTCTGTCACTGCCAGCGTATTCGCCATTTTCGCTTTGCTGTTTTCGGCTAGCGGGCCAAAATATTTTGTCTTTCGCCTGTCGACTTCATTGCGGTGTTACGTGTTCCGCGTGTCAGACGCAACGAATGGCCACGGCGCGCGGCTAAAGCGGCATAAAAAACAAATAAAACAACAAACAACAACAACGACAACACAAAGCAAAAAAACAACAAAAAAAAAAAACAATAACAACAAAATATAAAATAAACAATTAAAAGAATTGAAAAAGCGAACGACAACAATAAAATATTTATTTTAAAATATTGAACATTTGTAGCATAGATATAGTGAATATATAGCATAGCAAAACGAAACATATGTATGTATGCAACATTTATAAAACATAGTGCTTAAAAACCGATATACATATAACTATATACATATATATATATAACATATATGCCAGCCAAAGAAACGCACATGCTTATGAGTATGTAACCAACTACACACACACACACGCACACACAGCTCGCAAATAACTGTGAATTGCCCATTAAGTGCCACACTCGCCGAATATTGTTTATTTACATGCACAAATGTATATATATATCTAGATATATATACCGATTACATGTCAACTGATATTTAGCTATCTGCTCAGCGAAATTTTGTTTGTGTTTTTGTCTACGTAACATTGTTGCAATTGACTTTTGGCTGCCATCCAGCTGCTCTGGCTCTGACGCTGGCCTCCTTTTTTTTTTGGGATGTTGCAAGCATCTCTAAGGAGTTACGAGCTCTTCGCGCAAATACCTAGTGACACGTGCCGGCTGCCCAGGTGCTCAAAGCAGCTGTTCTACGGTTGTTTAGAACTCGAAACAAGTTTCGAAAGTTTCAATTTTTTTCAAATATTTTTTTAAAATATTTTTTTCAAAGTGTTTGTTTTGTGTGCGTGTTTAAGCCAATTATGAAACAGTTTATTAACTAAATATGCATAAGTATAGTACCGATCTCAGCCCACTCACTGCTCTACCAACTGCTCATATGGCCAACATATGCGTGTGCCATTGCGCCTGTGCCGCATGTGGCATGTTGTCGCAACACGCTTATAACATGCCACAGCATTCAGTTAGTGCCAGCCACAAGCACAGCAGCTGCTGGGATACCAATTGAGCGTACTTCCTTCCACCCAGGTTCCATAACTAAATCCAAGCTAAGTCTAAGCCAATCAAAAAAAAAAAAAAGAAAAACATATTCGAAAGTGTTTTTATTATTATTATTTAAGCTCGCATGTTCAGGGCCAAAGTTGCAGCCAATCAAATTGTGATTATTGTCTGATGCTTATTTGACTATTGTTTGCCACACAAACATACAACATTGACTGTGTGTTTGTGTTTGCCTGTCGCTGTCGCTGTCGTGTCGTGTTTTTCCTCGGCGCGTGTCATTTGATCTTTTGGTCATAGGGAAACATGACAGGCATTTGAATGTTTATAATGTTGCATGCCACACGTAATATGCGTGTTGCGATCAACGGCACAGGCAATGAAAAACGAAACACTAGAATTTTGTATCGATTGCTTTTGCACTCAACTCGAGAACAAACCGAAACAATAACAAAATCAAGTATATATATATATATATACATAACAGCTTGAGCACATATATTTTTTAAGAGTTTTTTGTTTCAATTTCATATTTTAAGAACAACAACAACAACAACAATACGGTTTTATGCATACGACAAGCCAATTTACAGTCACAAAGGACAACTCGAATGCGGCATATCGACCGCAGAATGCGGTTCCATTCATTTTCACACACACACACAATACACACACACACACACATACAAAACATTCGTATTTGGGTATTTATTTTATTATTTATACACGTCAGCTACGTGCTGCGCCTAAGTTAACCAAAGCAAAGCGCCTGGGCCTAAAGGACCCTAAAGCAAACCAAACGTCTGCCAACTGACTCCTTGAACTTAATTACAGCTGTGCGAGTGCGTAGCTCAATCAGATACATATACATATATATACATTTTAACAATGCATTATATATTTATAGCAAACTAATGCAACTGGGGCTTCAATTTCATTTGCAAAGCACTTTACAACACTGCACGTGTAGCGCACACACACTCACACACGCACACACACAGAGACAAATGCAAAAGCGAAAAACGAGCTCAAAATAACGCGGCTTGAAAAGTGTCGCAATACAAAACATATACATAAACAATGAGTATATGTATGTGTGTGTGTGTGTGTGTGTGTTTGTGTGTGTGTGTGTGTGTTTGTGTGTGTGAACTATTTTCAGCATCACAAGTCAAGGACTCGCTGGGTCGAGGGAGGGAGGCATTGCGGTATCTCAGCCGGTGCCATGCTGTCCGGGTATCCCATGTCCGTGTCCATGTCCGTGTCCGTGTCCGTGGCAGCAGCTGCAACGAAGTGCATAAACATAAAATTGCATTTATTTTTTCTCTCATTTCCCCACTGTTGTTGTTGTTGTTGTTGTTGTAGGCCGAAAAATCTGTGCAGCTGGGGGATTTATATTAAGATCAAGGGCCAAGCTTTTATGTAATTGCGGCTGCTGCGGTTGCAGTTGTCAGTAGCAGCCAGTCAGCCAGGAGTGTAGGCCCCAGACTCACGATTCATAAGCCAAATGTGTCAAAGCAAGGCTAAGGATAACTATATGCACACATACATATATATATATATATATATATGTAGTCTATATATATGTTTGCTCATATGAGTGCATATAAGCTCACAGCTGAATCAGATAATCCCCAATGAGACAATTTAAGCGCTTAACAAAATCAATAAATGGACTTGCTTTCTTTTTATTTATTGCACACACAGATACACACACATACACACACTCAGACACACACACACACATCTGTCACAAAAAATTGGCAATTTACTATAGCATACATATGGGCGCCACGACTGCTAATCTACAAATAATTGTCTCTAATGCCGCATTATACAACACAAACTAAATCGACAGCTGAGATAAGATAAGCTCGCTCGCTCAGCGAGCGCCAAGCACTTATTGTTATCTTATCAGATAGAGCAGAGCGTATAATTACGCTTTTTGATTGAGTTTCAGTGTTGCGGACATTAGCTACATTTGGGGACACAAACAGAACACGAAAGGAAACTTTGGCAAGGATTTATGCATAGTTTATATAATTGTTTATTGATTGCGCACTTTGTTATATTGATTCGCAATCCGCTTAAAATACTAAGCAAAAACTAAAAACTAATTTATTTGATTAAATCAATGGAAATATCTTGTATATTGTTTGTCGCTTTGCAATCGCAAATTTGATGTCAAAGTCATTTAAATAATTGTGCACACTTTGGCCTTCGGGCCTGGCCAATAGAACAATAGCAAAAGCTAAAGTTCTGCTCGCAGTATGAATAATTAAATATGTTTTTCAAACTTTGTATACACTGTACAAAACATCGTTGTGATGCTCAAAATGTTTTGTTTGCCTCTATGTTCTCCATTTAGGTATTGTTTTTAGCCCAATCTAGGCATAAATTTTTAAATACTGAATTGGCATTTGGAAAAGTTTCCTCTCTTCTTTTGTGATTCATTTACAATTGAGCTTTGTTTGAACACTATATATATATATATATAGGTATTATACTTATATTTTCTATAAATTCAAGTAGCATCAGCTTAAAGACTTCAAAAATTCATTCAACTCAGATATTCCTTGCCTCTAAGGCTTGCTTTAAGCTCAGCTAGTCTCAGTTCCTTTTACATTTCAATATTAAAGCCTAGTTTCGATATGCTCTCCTTTATATATATATATTACTCAGATTAAATATATCTCTAAATGGCCTAAGGCGCATAACTATATACAAAGTGTGCGTACAATTTGATTGCTCAGTACAGCTATTAAAAATTTATCAACGATCGAAACACGCTGTTGAGCTGCCTAATGCACTTCCTGCAGCTGCGGTTATAAAATCAATAAATGCGAACGATGTGAGTTATATACCGCTCAGATTTGTGGCCAACCGAACATGTGGTGTGCCCACGATGTACCCTTTCCCGCAGCGAAGGTCAGGCCACAAGCTGGCGGGTCGAGCGGTTCGGACTCGGTTCGGCGCTAATAAAAATTAGGCATTGGGCTTTAGGCAAAGTCAATGCTGCGCCTGGGTCATAATGTTTGTAGTTCTTTTTTCTTCTTCTTCTTCTTCTTCTATTTTTTTGCTTAATTTGCATTTGGGGTTCCTCGTTCCGTGTGTTGCGTGACCAGCCACGTGAGCTGGCCTATGCCGCGACCCTGGGTCCCGCGCTAATGTTGGCTTGCGGGTCACGTTTCCAACTGTTTTCTATCGCAGTTCAAGAGAGGACTACAAAGAACAAAAAAAAAAAACAGAAATGAAAACTAAGCGAAAAGGTTTACCTCGAGTCATCATTGATCAAAAGTTCACCAGATGTTGCCAAATATATATACATATATGCATAAATATGAGATAAAACATGTTCAATTGAATGACTGATTCAAATGAACTAGCAAACTTGTTCAATGATCTGTGAGCGATACAGCTCAGTTGCTCGTGAGTAATGAATATTCTATATCCTATGATTGATACATTCTTATTGTTCTATTGAGCTGTTCAACTGTTCATGAACCATCAGTTCTATTGAGCTACCAATCGTGAACCACTGAATAACTGAGCTAATCAAGGCATTCAAGGCATGACCAAAACTTAGTCTCATTTATCAACTGTAATTGAGCTCTACAGTCGATCAAATCTGCCTGAGCAGTCCAATTTCTGGTCTAAGTCTTTAATAAACTATGGAACTAATTGAACCAGTGCATAAAATGAACAATTTTTAACTACACAACTGAGCTTGCTTAGCAAAGTGGGCTTGAGCTCACAACTTTTGTATATATGTAGTACTTATAAGCTGCTCACTTTATTGAACCAGTTTAAAAATGAACAAATGTGAACTATTCTATTGAACTTGTTCATCAAATTTTACTTTGATACTCAAATTGAACTGGAACTGACAATTTTTATGTGTATGTATCGTTCATGAGCTGCGGAATCTGAACAATTGAAAACAATTCAATTGAACTTGTTCATCGAACTGAACTAGTACTGATAAGTTCCTATATGGTTGTTTCGCTCATGAACTTTCGAATAACTGAACTAGTCTATAAAATGAGCCACTCTAAATTATTCAATTCAGTTTGTTCATACAAAATAACTTCTTACCATCAAATTGAACTAGAACTCACAATTTCTGTATCGTATCGTCTATGAACTACCAAATAACTGAACTAGTCTAGAAAATGAACCACTGTCAGCTAAACAATTGAGCTTGTTACAACAAATTTCACTTTGATATGCAAATTGAACTAGAACTTGCAATTTGCGGTATGCTTGTATCATTCATGAACTTGAAGCAGTCAATTAAGTAAGCCAAATCGTCCTCGACCATTACAAAATGTCTACAAGGACTTAGATGGGGTATCTTGTCGTTGTTGTCCTGGCCTGTACAGCATGCCAATTGCTGAATCCTTGTCCATTCAACTGGTATCATTTGTGTAAGTAAATCAAATGTTTGTTGTTTCCTTGACACGTCCGTTTGTTTTTTTGTTTTTTTTTTTCTGTTACTTATTTTTGTTTTTGTGGTTTGTTCTGTGTTAGTTGGTGGTGTCATGAACTTTGACCCCATTGCTGTAACGGCCTTTTGTGAGAGTTCTGTTGTTCTGGATGTGGTTGTGGCTGTGTTTACAGTTTACCATTGTTTCGCACTGAATGGATACAATAACAATGGCTGACGACATTTTACAGTTAAGTGACTCGACAGCTAAATACCCTGGAATAATTGGCTGAGGTATGGTTTGAATTGAATCTCTTTCTGTAATTAGATTTCGATTCTACCACAAAAGTGGCTTTTGGGCAATTTGCTGATTAGGCTTAAAGTAAAACTAGAAAAAACTTAAATTTTAATCACTGATTAGGCTACAAAAGTTTCAAGAACTTGAACTAAACTGCATTTATATGTGTATGTGTGTGTCTGTGTGTGTGCCATAGTCAAAGTTTGTGCGTTTCGCTGAGTTGTGGCTTAAAACGATTGTTCAATCTATATTATAGAATCCAAAGCAACAAATATTTGACTGGACTTGCCTTAAAGTAGCAGCTACAGCTAAAAGCTGCTGTGAAACATTCAAATTGTGATTATTAGTCAAATTTAAGCAAATTAGTGTACAAATCGATTAAATAATTAAGACAACAACAACAACAAATCAATCAACGAAAACTGCAGCCAAAACAAACCAAAGAGAGAAAAACAATACTATATGAAGCATAACAATAATGGAATCCATTTAGTGTTAAACTAAACGTAAGGAGGCGCTAGAGGTAATACACAAGATGTCCATGGTATGCAGTCTGAATGGCGATGGCGGCCAGGCGGCCAGCAACAACAGCAACAATACGAACACGAATGCCAACGCTAACGCAAATGCAGCAAACACAAATTCAAATACAAATGCAATGGCGTACGACTATGGGCAGCAGCAGAGCGGTGGGGATGTGCCCAATGCCAGCACGCCGCTGCTGCTCGGTCATGAATCGGGCGGCGTTGCCAGCGGCGATGTTAGCAATAACGGTATAGCTATAACGGTACTGCAGCCGCCTGCTATTATTGGCACAGCTAGCTACACGACAACAACAATGGAGCCAGCTGTGTTGGCGTCGGCGTCAGCGTCGGCAGCGACAGCGGCGTCAGCATCGGCGTCGGTGGTGCCAGCGACAACGGGCGAAACAATGCTGAGCTTGAATAGCGGTACTTTGACTGTGTCTGGCGGCATGGTGTTGCCAGGCACATTGAATTTCGTAATGGGCGCCACGAACGCGCAGACAAGCAACAACGACAACAACAACAATATGGATAATGCGAGCGATGATTCGAACCCGGTGACTATTTACAGGTAATGCGAACGACACCTGCTGACCTTGACTGCCTATCGATAGCAGTGATCGATGGCAGCACTAGGGGTGTTCACTATTAAGCAGCCAAAGCCAACTAAATTATAAGTTAATTAAGCTATATTACGATTAATTATGATTGCGCCAGGAACTCGCATAATCGAACTGAATTTTGACTTTACCTTAATTCCATTTTGCAGGTGCCGGGCTCCGATAGCGTCGCTCGACTGCATGGAGGAGTTCAGTGGTACGGGCGGTCATCTTGATTTCGGTATCGAATTTCTCACTATTATATAACCTTATAATTTTTTGTTCTTTTAGTTGAATACTCTTCGATTGCTTGGCTTGTTGTATTTTTATCCATAATTACAATATATAAACATACACCAAAATATCCATACATATCACAGACGTACGTCCAACACCCTAACTTTTGACTAGTGGTGCACGCGTATTGAGTATTGAGACCGTCTCTCTCCACGAATCCACTCAAGTTTTGGTTCTGAAACCGGCACGAAACCCGCTTAATGGAATATCCAACATTTTAATATCAGATATATACATATATATCTTATATATATATTGACAGTTGCATGCTCAGTTTGAATTTGAATTTGAAGTTTCAATCGATTCTACAGTTCATGTAGATATTATATGAAAGTAATTCCAATTAATTGTTTTGCATATTTGAAAAAGAGTTCTTGTTCTCTGGAAGTTTTTTTCTTAGTGTTGAGTTCTTGAGTTTGAGTTTTTCTATTTGCTGTTTGTTGCACGTCTTTTGTTTTTTGTTTTTGGTTCTGTTGGTTTTTCTTTTTTGGTAATGGGATCCGCTAACAATGAAATAATTTCCCGCCGCATGCTGACCGCACCCAATCCGTACCCGAACCCCGACAAACTGATCGCTCTCTGGACCGACTGATTGCCATCGTAGGCCGTTCAATAAGCCTCGGCTCGAATCCGGCGCTGCCGTTGCGGCATGGCTCGACGCCGACGCCGGGCTTACGGTACAAGAATCTGGGCAAGAGCGGTCTGCGCATCTCGAATGTCGGCCTGGGCACTTGGCCGGTCTTCTCGCCGGGCGTCAGCGATGAGCAGGCCGAGTCCATACTGAAGCTGGCCATCGATAGCGGCATCAATCTGTTTGACATCTCAGAGGCGCACTCCGAGACGGAGATCGGCAAGATATTGCAGCGCACGGGTTGGAAGCGCACCACCTATGTGATCACAACCAAGGTGTACTGGAGCACCAAGTGAGTTCACAATACTATGATCATTAATCAATCTGATATTTATGCCTATATCTTTGACAGATCCGAGGAGCGCGGCCTCTCACGCAAACACATCATCGAGTGCGTGCGAGCCAGCTTGCAGCGCCTGCAGCTGAACTACATCGATATTGTCATCATTCACAAGGCCGATCCCATGTGCCCAATGGAAGGTGGGTAGTCTTAGCTTACCTAATATATAAATGCTCCTTAAAATATATATATAAAGCTTTATCTAACTAGCATAAATGAAGCGATATGACAACTGAAGCTAGTGAAACCTCAACGAATATTTTTGATTTGGGATTAATTTTGAGTTTGATTGGAATATTAGTCAATAATTCTGATCTATTTGAGTATGACAATATATCAAATAAGTCCAGTTACCTGACCTTTAGCTAACTCTGAATAGTTTTTTAGTATACTCAAAAGTTTTTCTTGCATAAAATCCAATTTTGGATAGATAAAGCTAGCTTGAAGTAATTAGAATTTATATAAAAGAAATCAGAGTTCAATATATATAGGGAGTGCTGAAATTTCCTAAAAGCGAACGGTATTAGAAGAGTTACGTTTAACATGTGGATAAAAGACTTTCCTCGAGCAAAGGCGGTCAATAAACGTATTCCTATAAGTAATATATTATGCCTAATATGATATATCTACAAATAATATACTTATACCTTATACTACATATATTTTTTTATAATATACTAAGCCGTATATCATACATATATTTATATTAAAAGTCTATATTTCAACATTAGTTTCTATAGCAAATTATTTCCTTTTTAATAACTGAAAGTTTCCCTTATTAATTATACCTAAATTTATACATTTATCTATCTTTAACCTATATCTATATGATATCATCTATATATACGTCTATATATATATATCACTGACAATCTACATGACAATTTACTGACACCAATACCTAACTATACTTATGCCTTTGCGTACAATTCTGCATCTCTATTCCTTACTATCTATATTTATGCCTATTTACCTATGAACATCTATCTATATGTATTATTTACATCTCTACTTGTTAATTAAATTTATCATTATTTTCGCCTATATTTGTCTATTGTTATGTCTATGTTATAAATATCTATACGTTTACATGTATCTACCACTAATTATGCCTATATTTGTGCCTCTATATCTGTGCATCTCTTTTAAATATGCCTGATCATTATTGTCAAATACTTTTTATATTTATTTCAATATACATAAACGACCATTTTTATAATTTATACCTATTTATACCTATTTTAATACATGTTTTATACTTATTTATACCTATTCGTATCTTAAATTAAGCCTCTTTTATGCCTTTTTCCTCGCCCTTTATACCAATTGATAATGTTCAGTTTATACCTATTTAAGTCTATGTTTATACCTATTTGAATGCCCATATCTATTAATAATACATACTTTTACCATATACATCTATCACTTCGCATCTTTATTACTTATTTATCTTCTATCTATATTTATGCCTTTCCTATCTTAAGCTTTTACCAATGCCAAGCTACATTTATGCCTATCTGTATCGCTGACCCTTACTTGCAGAAGTGGTGCGCGCCATGAGCTATGTCATCCAGCAGGGCTGGGCCATGTACTGGGGTACGGCCAGATGGTCGCAGGTGGAGATAATGGAGGCTTATACCAACTGCCGGCAGTTTAACTGCATCACACCGATTGTCGAGCAATCGGAATACCATATGTTCTGTCGCGAGAAGTGCGAGCTCTATCTGCCCGAGATGTATAACAAAATCGGCGTGGGTCTCATGGCCTGGGGTCCGTTGTCCATGGCGTTGAGCGACACGCAGAACGGGGACAAGCTCTTCCTGCCCAAGGGCTCGTTCAAGACGAAGAGCTTCTCGTGGACGGAGGATGAGATTAATCGCAATGTGAGTAGTACGGATCATCCTTTTATGAGTGCCAACTAAATGTTGCCTTGTGCAGGCCGCATTGTCGCCGCAGGGCAGCTGGGGCAAGGATCGCATCGAGGAGGGGCGACGACATTGCGATCGGCTGCGGGACTTGGCCGCGCTGGCCGAGAAACTGGGCTGCAGTCCGACCCAGCTATCGATCGCCTGGTCACTGAAGCACGAGCCCGTTCAGTGCCTTCTGCTGGGTGCCACCTCGGCGGAGCAGTTGCATCAAAGCTTGCAATCGCTGCAGGTGAGTCAATTAGCTAATAGACCAAAAAAAATGGGTATTAATCATAAATATAATGGGTACAGCTGTTGCCACGCCTGTCGTCGAGCGTGATGCTGGAATTGGAGCGGATATTAGAGAACAAGCCGGTGCGACCGCCAATGATATCGACACTGGCGCTTCGGTGACAATCAGCCTGCCCGCAGGGTCCGCTGAGCCTGAGCGGCGGCGGACCATGCGGCGCCGATTCGCCCAAGCACGAGGAGGAGGCGTTCATTGAGGAGGCGGATGCCAAGGAGGCTGCCAAGCAGGGTTTCTGTGTTATTCAGTGACGAAAGGAGTCCTTAGATAATGATAATAAATTTTTGAAAGTGATTAGCAGTAAAACTAGCCTAAGTAGCAATACTATGACAACAACAATAAGCAAGCACGAGGTGCAGCAGCAGCAGCAGCAGCAACAGCAGCAGCAACAACAGCAGCAGCAGCAACAACAGCAGCACCAAATGCAACATTATCAGCAGCCAGCCCATCCAACTGCAGCTGAGCCATCAAGTGGTTCAAGTGCCACGCAGCAGCAATTCGATTCGCTGAACAACAATGACATCCCAACAGCTGCCGGCGACAATCTGGAGGCGTGCTCGACCAAGGGCCAGAAGCGACGCTCCTTGCTCAATTTCAAGTCCTTCGACTTTCACATCAAGACGCTCTACAGCGGCCTGCGTACGCCGGGTGCTTCGGCCGGCGGCTCTGCTGGCCAAAAAACGGAGACGCAGTCACGCTCCGTCTCGTTGGGCGGCGGCGCCAGCCTGGCTGTGGATACGACGGCCATCAAGCGCATACCGCCGCATCTGCGCATCGAGTCCGTCGATGCCGAGCCGGCACAGCCGGAGTCAGCCAAGCTGCTGCTCGACTATTCGCAGTCACCGTTCACGCCGCGGCACAACTCCGGCAGTCTGCTGCTGCCGACGATGGACACCTATGGCGGTTGCTCCTCGCTGTCGCCGTACTATCTGTCGCCCTATATGATAGCTGGCAGTGGTGCTGGTGGTGGTGCTGGTGGTGGTGTTGGTGGTGGTACAGCCGCTGGTCAAGCATCTGCCGACGATGGCAACGCAGGCATACGTCGCTCCTCCACCTCGGACATTGTGTCCTGTCGACGGCGCGGCTCGTCCAGCAGCAGCAGCAGTCGTCGGCCCAGCACCTCGGATCTGTTGAGGCGAGCGCGTGAGCGTCGCGGCAGCGAGGCGCGCATGGGACGCAGCGTATCGCACAGCGCCATGCGTGGTGGGCTAGGCGGTGGCGGAGGCGGCGGCTCAAGCATGGGTGGCAGGCGTACGAGCATGGCATTCTAGATCTAACCACTTTGCTGCGAAAACGATCAAATCAGCTGACAAATGGCGCTTATGAATTTTTACTAACTAACACACACACACACACAAACACACACACATAGATATACCCTAACAACAACATCATTAAGTAAGCAGTTTTTTTCCTGTATGCAAAACACTTCAAGTACTTATATATGCATATATTTACGACCTACAAATATTGAACACTCTCAATGAAGAAAACCCAAAAAAAAAATACAAAAAAAAAATTTACAAAAAAAGACAAAAAAAAACAAAAACAAAATCATTTTCATTCTAAAAAAAAAAACACAAATTTTACACACAGTTCCTTCCACATCACGGAGAACTTGTTTATATACATATATATACATGCATATATGAACTATATAACTAAAATGCTTCTCTTGCTCGTGCCCCAATTTTTGATGACAATATTAGATCCTAACTGTAAACCAAGGAACACTGCTCTTAACGTTTTGGTTAATCTTTGTCTAGGATGCGCTTTTGCTTTACGATACACACACACACACACACACACATGCACACACACACACACACATTTTTAAGAACATAAAACTTATGTGAATGCTCATATCAAATTAAAAAAACAAAAAGAAAAAAATGAAAAAAAAAACTGAAGCTTTTTTTATTAGCTAATAAATTAAACATTGACAAATGTTGGCAAACAACAAACTGCATCAAATTAAATATATATACATATATATATATATATATGAAGAAAAATTATAAATTTTAGCTAATAATGAAAACAATTTAAATCAAATCTTATAGACATACTCATTACGTAGTTAAACAAATCAATTTAAATCTAAAAAAAAAAAACAACAACAAGAAATCAAGAACAAAAGATTTAACAAATGCCTTTTATTAACAACAAACAAAAAGTTGATATATTTTAAATAAAAAAAAACAAAAATAATATTAAATGCCAATAATTAAATTGTTATCAAATTTGCCTCACACACACACAGACACACACACACCAACACACACACAGAGATACAGTTTGCAGTCACAGCCTTAAGATAAACTTATGCATTAAATAGATATATAATTAGCAATATATGCGTATATACAGCGTATACATAATGCATATTTACAAATACATATATACACACACACACACAAATATTTATATATATATATAAATTCATATATATATATATATATATATATATATATATATTATCATTCAAGTACATAAAGTCTTTTCACATACGGACTGTGATTTCACGTAAAGTAAAATATACATACATACATATATATATATATGTATATATATATACACACATATATATATACATATGTATATAATAATAATAAAAAAAAATATATATATATACATATATAAAAATCATTAAGTAAACAATGCAAATAGTTTAAAACATTTTAGTAATAATCGAAAATGAGTTAGCGAAAGTTCATATATATTATACATATATATATATATGTATATATATATATACATATATACATTTTGCTTAACTGAATAAGAATTAAGAAATATTAAAAAAAATATATATATAAAAATTAATAATAATAACATTTATATAACGTAGAGTACACAAATGAGAAAAGGTGGCTAAAACCGTTGACACTTTGTATTCACAATTAAAATGCGTTTGCGTTTGCCTTAACAAATTAACAGATAAAAATATATAAAAATATATATATATATATATGTATATATAATTGAAATACATGAACAATTAATGCAAACGAAATCAGAATTGTTTATAGCATCTATACACATATATATATATATACTCTATATATATATGTATGTAGTTAAGTCAGGCCGGTTTCCTCAATCCTCAGTTGAATTACGGTTGAGCTGCCTGATTCGCTATCCTTAATGCTAACTGGTGCTTGAGAGATCGTGCCTAATCAACAAAAAACCAAAATAGAAGAAAGATATATATATATATATATGCAAAAACCTTATGTAATCGATGATAGTAACAATTAGTTAAACAGATCAGATAATGTACTTTTTTAATTACCTTAAGAAAACATAACATTTGCATTTTTTGTAGTTAATCCGTCCTCAGTAACGGCCAACAGACAACAACAAAGTGCGAGAGTGCTCGTCTAGCAAATACCCTGTACCCAATACACACACAGTTTGTTTTCCTCTTTTTGTCTGTTTTTGTCTCAGCTGGTTCGACTCGAACTCAGCCGCTTCTACATCGCCCTGACTAAGACAAGGAAAGAGTATCAAGAAAAGTTAATAAAAATAAATCACACTCAAAAGATATATTCATAGACCGTAGTGCATCCAAAATATTAATAATACGTACTTAATTGCAAAAACCAAAAAAAAGAAACTTAACATTTTATTATATAATACAAATATATAAAAATTGAATTTAGAAATGATAAAAAACTTAACAACAACAAAAAATCCCTTCTAGAATTTGCAATACGAAAGGCAACTAGACTGGCAGATGGCAAATAAGTAGCTTTATGGACTCATAATAGATATAAACTGATATATATATATATATAAAATTTATATTTAAGCAAACTGATCAATAGCCTGACACGTCTATAAACCCGCTAACAACAATAACAGGGTATGCATAGAGGACATTCAGCGTCAATTTAAAACACACAAAAAAAATATATAAACTGCACTCACGCATGCCGCAGCTGCTGTAAGATACCCTGTGCCCCCCTCCAGAGCCCCACAATGGGTATTATACTGCCCAGGCAATGTGAAGATATATATACACGTATATATATAATGCCTTTCCATACATATATTTCAGAACTCTTTCGAATATTTGGGTGCAGGGTTTAAGATTTAGAGAAACGTTTATACGAAATACATATGATCGATAATCGATGATCGATTGTTCGAACGATCGATCATTGATGATGCCAATGGAAAGCAATAACAAGCGATAGAAAGCATCGGTGAAAAGTTCAACTAGTAAATTAATAAAGCAATACAAAAAAAGAAGAATTAAATATATAAAAATAAAATTATTAAGAAAAACTTTGATTAACAAACGAACACAAAAGTTAGCGCAGGTGCATTAAAACTGTTATATTTTTTTTGTTGTTTTTTTTTTTTGTTTTTTTGTCTGTTGTTATTAAAGCGTAGCTAGTAAAAACTATAAATAACAAATTATGAATAAATCTAAATCGAAAGCAAATCGAACAGTTCATCAAATGCCAACTGTAGCAAGAAATGTAACAGAAAAGTATTAACAAATTGAGGCATGCAACAACAACAATATATATATATATATATAATGATTAATGATTAATAATTAATAATTAACAAGAAAATATAAGAAGAAGACCGCTAGTGAATAATCTAGACAACAAATTTTACTTTACACAAGAAGAGTGTTTAAACATATTCAAGCATAAACAATAAAAACGAAAATCTAACAAATAATGAATATATATATATATATATATTACTATATATAGTATATATCATAAAGCCAACAACAATTAACAAAACAGAAAAGAAAAATGCATTAATATCCAAACAAAATTATTTTCTTATCGAAACTAGCAGTAAAAAATAAATAAGTAAATAAAATATAAAATTTAAAAAAAAAAACAAAAACAAATTGTAGAAAAAAAAAACATATTGCATACGCCTAAAAAGAAATCTAAAAGAAAGTAAACAAGATCATCTCAAAGAAAATAAACATAAATCAAAACTGAAAAATAAAAATAAAAGACAACTTTATACTAAGTAAATGCACATACATTTGTACATGTATATATATATATATATATGTATATAAGTATATATATATATATATATATCAAAAATTGAGTGGCTTGACCAACAGCTTTAAGCTAAGCCAGACAACTTGACAAACGAACAAACCAAGGTCAGGCTTAAGAACATTTTAAGCAGGCAACAAATTATATAAATCATTTATAACTCAAAAACTCAAATACACACATACATATATATATATACATATATATACATATGTATATATATATATAATTGCTTTATAAGAATGGCGATGCATACATAAAAACAAAACAAAAACAAAAAAAAAAGAATACACATAGAGCAAAAAATCCTTTACACTTCACTTTAAAAAAAAATACATTTAATATTAATAATTCGAAAAGAAAAAGAAAACAAAACTAAAAGAGAAAAAAAAACAAAACAAAAACAAAAACAAAATGGTTATAGCATCAACGGCAATAACACAGCTCAAATTCTGAGAACTTATATAAAAATACAAACTCCTTTCTTTCAATCAAATTTGCAAAATGATTTTCTTCAATCTAGAGCGGAGCATCTTTGGGGTTTATTAAAGGTGAAATCTTGGATTTGCTATCAGCATGCCCAGTGCACAGTTTAACTGTTACTTAAGAGGTGCCTATATGAATAGGGTGACCAGATCGGCTTCAGGCCATTCCGGTACGGTCGACGACTTTGTTGCAAAAAACTGCTTATCTGCGCTGCTTTCCTCAAAAAAATTCTTCACTTGTCTTGACAAAAGCGGGACATGTCCCGGAATTTCAGCACGTATGGTCACCCTATATATGAAGGAAAGCCTGCTCTATTCGTAATCATAATCAAGCTTTGGTTCAAAATGGTTTGTATTAGGTCTATAATATAGCTATGCCTGGTGTAAAGCTGACTCTATAGTCAGTTTATAAAGCTGATCATGGTAAGGCTTGGTTAAGTATGTACTAGACCAAAAGAACAAAATATTACATCCACTAGAATCCATTCCAAGATATTCTTACAATGAATCTAAAGTGAGAGCAACTTGTAATCAGAACTCAGAATAATATATAAAAACTTATCTCTGCATCGCAGACTCAACAGATAAATGATAAAGATAACCAGAGACAAACAGTAGACATGGTCAAACACCTTAGATATAGACATATAGATATATGTTAGTTTGCACAACTTGCATATATTTTTCGAATATCTAGAATTGTTTGGTTTGCAAATCGTTCATCATCAAGGTGACTGCTGATGCGCGTATCTAATCTCACTTTGCTAAACAGTTATTTCAGATTAAGATTACTTGATTACACGATGCAATCATTTCTTTCTCTCTTTCTATTGCTCTTAGTCATTCTCTCCCTCTCTTTATCGTTTCTATCTCTCTCTCTCCCTTTCTCTCTCTCGCTTTCTTTTATTATTGGTCACTCTCTCTTCGTGTTTCCCACTCTCTCTCTCTCTCTCTCTCTCTCTCTCTCTCTCTCTCTCTCTCTCTCTCTTTCCCTACGCATATATCAATCTATCTCTCTGATTGTCTAGCTCTCTCTCTCTCCATCTCTCTCTGTTTTTAAGCTTTATATTCTCTTTCTATCTCTTTCTCTATTCCTCTCCCTGTCTCTATCCTTCTTTACTTTTCGCATTCTTTCTCTCTATCCATATATCATTCTCCCTCTCGCTTTCTTAGTATCCCTCGCCGTTTCTCTCTCCTTTTTCTTCTTCCATCATTCTCTCTGTCTCTGTCTAACTGATTTTCTTTCTATCTTTCTCTCTATTTCTCCCCTCTATATTTTTTTCTTTCTCTATCTAACTCTATTTTTATCTTCCTCTCTCTATATTTGTTTCTCTCTCTCAATATCTCTCTCTCTCTCTTTCTCTGTCTCTCGACCTTTCTTTCTATATATTTTCTTCCTATCTCTTTCTTTCTCTCTCTCTCCCTCTGTCTATCACTCTCTCTGTCCAGCAATTTCTCTTTAACTCATACTATTTCTATGCTTCTCTCAGGCTCTGCCACTCTCTCTTTTTCTTTTATTCTCTCTGTCTCTCTCTCTCTCTCTCTCTCTCACACTTTTGTATAATTCCTTTCTTTCAAATCTCTTAGATTTTAACCATAAAACGAACATTGTTTACACTTGAGCACATTCATGAAATTGATATATTTGTTTTTGCAGCACATTAAAATAAACAAAAAAAAAAAAAAAAGAAGTATTTCTTGCTGACATCCAGGAATATTATCTTATAGTACTTAATATCTAGGCAATAGACTTTCGAAGCCACTCTAAGCTTTACAGCTTGCTTCTTCTGGCAAAGGCCATTATTTGCGCTCGATAGGTGGGGCCGTGACGCAGTGCCTCCAGCTGTTCGCACTCTGCGTTCAATGCATCGAGCAGCTGCTGGCGCCATGGCTGCAAGAGCAGCTTCTTGGTGCTCCGCAAGGAGACGCCCGGCAGACGCGAATGCTGCTCCATGCGCGTCCAGAACTCCTGCTCATTCGCCACCAGGCTGGAGATCATGCCATGCTGCAGTGCCGCCTGGCCATCCAGCCGCTCCCCGAACAGCAGCAGCTCGGCTGCCTTGCTCCGGCCCAGGAGCTGGGGCAACGTCCAACTAGTGCCGCCCTCGGCGCACAGGCCCAGCTGCGAGAAGGGCAGCCAGAACTTGGCCGATTCCGTGGCATAGATAATGTCGCACAGCGCACAGATGACAACGCCCAGGCCAACACAATTGCCCTGCACTAGGGCCACCAATACCTTGCGATTGTAGAGCATCTTCTTTACCAACGACTTCATCACATAGTTCGAGGCACGAAAGTGCACGTCCAGAGCCTCGGTGCCGCTTTTGCGTTGGAGAGCGAGCAGATCAGTGAGATCATTGCCCGATGTGAAGGCCGTTGCATTGCCCGTTAGCACCACAATGCTGACCGTGTCGTCCGTATTGGCCACGTCCAAGGCGCGCAGCAGCTCGTAGATGGTGCGACGACGCAGTGCATTCTGCACAGCGGGTCGATTGAATTGAATCTCCAAGACCGCGCCGCGACGCCTCAGCCGCAGCTCCTTGAACGTATTGAAATTGGCCGTCGGAGCGGCTGGAGCAGCAGCGTTTCCACCTTCACTCATTGCAACGTCAAAGAGCAGACTAGTTCAGTTTGCTTAATTGCTGTGTGTGTGGGGCGGCGCACAAGACAATAAGCTTCGACAAACACAGACAGATCTATATGCATGTAAATATGTGCATACACACACACATACACACACACACACACACACGCACATGGTTGGTTATCAACATCGACACGAAGTCGAGGAGGTCGCTCAGCAGCTATCGCTGATGTTGCTTAATCCAAAGTCCAGTTTCAAGCAGCGAGCGCACCTATTCCTTCTCCTTCTGCCTTTGCTTCGTCTCCTGTCTCGCTCTCTCTCTCACTCTCTTCGTCTGCTTAACCAGCAACAAGAACAACTTGCTCGAGCGACACATTCCATAAAAGAGCTGTACATAGTTTTTATGCTATGGGACAACTAGAAAATAGCTGCGTAGCACCGACTATGAAATACCCTATACTTAATATAAGTGAATATCAAAGTCTAAGCGAAACTTAGATTTAACCCAATTACTTGAAATTCAAAAACAGTTAACAGTTAGAATTTTTTTCCACTCATATTTCACATATAAGGATATCATAGGATTTATTATTATAATTTTTATAATTATTATATTGTTATAAACTAATTTCTTTAATTTATAATTTTATCCCAGCTAAGGGTTTTCGACTCGAACTTCATATATATGTTAGTAATGCAGAAAAATCAAAGAATCAATTTTATGGAATTGATTCACAGTTTTAGATATATATATATATATGTTAAGTGTGAAACTGTGAAATCAATTCCAGAAAATTGTTTTTTTGAATTACTTATATATGAAGTTCAAATATATCTGAATAGTTTAGAGCATATAGTTTTTTTTTATCAGCCTGCGGTTAGCTTTGCTCAGATGCAATTAGCATTTCCTCTTCATTCAATAAATATCAAAATTAGATATCAGACTAATAAGTTTGTAAATTATGTCTTGGTATAAAGAAAATCAAGAAATAATTTTGCAAACAAGTATCAAGTAAACTATATAGTAGCCAAACATTAGTGTAGAAATAGAGTAACTATAGAGACATCAAATGAGTAAACAAAATTAAGAAGGAAAAATATATTTAAAAATTCTAGTCTCTATATCGAATTAGTGTTTAAGACGGACAGACAACTCGATTTACTCTCCAAGCAATGCCTTGTGCTGCTGCCTGTTACAAACACATGCAGCAAACATAAAGACTCCACTTGCAATAGCAGGGTATTCAAAACTTGTTTGGAGAGTGTGTACTGTAATGCTGTAACGGCATATATTGATATGCTATATATAAAGATGTGTGCAGACTGCACAGTCCAGAAAGAGAGGCAAGACACGCGAGCCGGTTGCATGAGACAGAGATATGAGTGCGTTTCACATGCAACTGAGCTGATTATATATATACATATATATATGAATATATGTATATATAAAACACGATTGATAACTGATCTGCCTCAACAAACAGAGTATATAAATTGCAAATAATTTTATAATTGAGTGTGTTGCTCACTTAAATTCATAACTTAATATTTTGCAAAAATTAAGGAAAAAAAAAAGTAAACAAAAAATTAGCTACTTTACTTGAATGATTCAGATGCTAATCTATCAGCATTTTACAAATGTAAATATATATAAATAAATATATATGCACATTTGGTTGAGCCATGCCAAACTGTCAACTCTGGGAGCTGACATTCGTAAGAGAGGCACGTAAAATAATGTTTAAACTATAAATTAATTTAAAAGCAGTTGGCATTGGCTTGCGACAAGCTCTTGGCCAACTGCAACAGTGTGTGTTGTGTGTATAATCTAGTGCTCATCTAGGTGGGAGAACTTTTTGCGCAGCTTCTCGCGGCGCTCCTTTTTCACGTTGCGCCAGGGCTTGGCTGGTGCCTCGCCAGTGACTAGGCTGCCATCGCTGGCCAAGCGCACATGCGGAAAGTTGGTGCGACCCTTAACGTGTGCAACGCTCGGCTTGGCGGTGAAGAACTGTTGATCTAGTTCCTTTGACGAGCTTTTATCGATCTGTGTATAAACATAAAGGATTGAAGTTGTGGCATATCAAAGGCTTAGCGAGCTGGCAACTTACGCGCATGGCACGTTGCTGTTGTCCGGGCAGCTGTGATTCCTCAACGGGCTTGCGTTGACGCTCGGGAAAGACGTGATATTCGGTCTGAATGACCGAGGGTGGGCCCAGAGCAAACAGCAGCTTGCCATTGACATAGTCCTTCAGCACATAGCGAGCTGAGCGCGCCTGATCCGGCTGGCCATTTGAGGTCATGAAGCCGCGATTATCTGCGAAATGGATTATTAAATTCAATCTGTTAATGATCAACATTTTGAGCTTCACTTACAGCCATAGGCTAGCAACAGCTCTTCGGAGAAAGGTGGACGATTCGGATCCTCACCCTCCAGGGGCTTGGCTATCACAATGCCATACTTATCCTCGAGAACGTGGCGCGGTATACGCTCGCAGAGCAAATTGACAGCCGGCACATGATCGCGCATTTGATCAATGGGCAGTATGCCATTGAGCAACATGTCTGCCTTGGTGAGCACAAAGCTGGGCATCACCAGACCAGGGCAATCGCACAGCAAAATGTCATTGTCCAGGAAAAGGGTCTGGAAACGCTTAGTCTTGCCGGGTGTCGCCGATACCGACACCTTCTTCACAGTCATCAAAGAGTTGATCGTGCTGCTCTTGCCCACATTCGGGTAGCCCACCATGCCGATGGTCACATGCTGTTCAGTGTGCCTCGGGCCAGTATAGATGTGGCGCAGGAACTCAATGAGCTCGGTGCGCGACAGCAGATGTGCGCTGTTCTTGTCTGTGGGCAGCCTGGGCAGCTTGGTATCTATTGATACTGCCGGCTTGGCACGCATCTTGTTCTCAATGACGTCCAGTGTGTGCTCGACTGCATCTAGAGACTGTTGAATCTCCTCAGCCGCGTCGCGTAGCTGCTTAAGTTCCAGCGCCGATGACGGCGATTCGGCAGCTTGCTTGGCAGCCTCGGCTTCGCGCTTCAGCTCCTCCTCAACCAATGTGGCCGAGTAGAAGGCTGTGCGTATGCCCTCGCAGTCGAAATATTGTGCCCAGTGCTGGCGCTGCTCGAGTGTTAGCAAATCCGATTTGTTTACCAAGATCATATTGAGTTTGTTGCCGTCCACCTCCTGCACATAGCGTTCCAGATCGACGCTGCGAAAGAGCAACGGATTACGTGCATCCACGATCTGGACAACCACGTCGGAACGCTCGACGACACGCCACAACTGGCGCCAGAATTCGAGATTCTTCTCGTATGGCGTCATCAGGATCTCTTCGCTCTCCTGGAGCAGTGCCAGGTCACGACGCCAGTTCAGAAAGGCTTCGTTTTCGGCGCGTTCCAAATCCTCAGCGCTTGTGTCTTTGGTCCATTTGGGACGACGTGGAATCTTCAGCTGATCACGATGCTCGGCATGTTTCTGGTGCATTGTCTGCTCCTGTGTCTTGCTCAGCAGACCCACACGCTGCTTCGGGTTAACAAATGTAATGTTCAGCTTCTCGGCCTGAAATTCAGTGCCAGCTAATTCCGCAGTACGCAAGAAGGCATTGAAGGATGACTCCTCGGTTACAGACGAAAGATTCAGGCGACCCCAATCATAGCCATCCTGCAGCTCTGTTGTATGCAGCTGCGTGTGTGTGTGTGTGTAGATATATATATATAAATATATATACATATATGTTATTGGAATGGAAATGGGAAGGGGAAAATCTACTACGCACCATTGTATCGTTGTCCACCTTGCGACGTGGCGTGTGGCCAAAGCGATCTTTGATTAGCTGGCGTCCCAGATTGGTGCCAGCTTTATTCTTCTTGCCCATTTTGGCAAAAGGATATTGATTTTCAGTAAATTGGAATTAATAAAAGCAAAACACGTGCGACTGACTGTGTGAGCTGAGTCTCTTTAATTTATTTCACACTTATCGATATCTCTAAGTGTTTTTGTGTGTGTTATCGGCATGCTATGATTTTAGTATTTTTTCGTTGTATATTTTTTCGAGCACAATACCAAATTAATACTAAAACATTGTTATCGGCATGCTGTGACATCTAGTATTTTATCGTTTATTTAAATACGAAACGGGAAGTTTAAATTAACTTATATTATAGACATAAAGAGAAATTCAACTATACCCAACATACCTTCATCAGTTATCCCTGTATATCCAAAATAGTAGAATATGTTAGATTTCATATCGATGTTTCTATGTTTTTGGTATTTAAGCAGTACAATACTAAATTAATACTAAAACATCGGTATTCTGTGACATCTAGTATTTTATCTTTTATTTAAATATGCAGCGGGAAACTTAAAATAACTTAAAATAGAGACATTAAAAGAAATTTAACTCTACATGACATACCTTTATCAGTTCTCCCTGTATATCCAAAATAGTAGTAGTATATGTCATATTTCCTATATGTGTGTATATGTGTGTGATTGCTAAAGTACGTTTAAAATGTGTTTAATTTTTTTTTTTTGGTATGGCATCGCAGTTTGTTCGAAGTTTCACAATATTCAGAAATAATCCTACGTAGAATACACTTAACTATTACACTTAAAAGAACGAGTGGCCGTAGAGAAACAATACGAATACAAAATAATATAAAAAACAGTTAGTAAAATCGCTCATCGTCGTCATTCCAGACAATGGGCCAGACGGCATTGCGGGCGCAGTTGCCGCCCAACGCCTTGCAGAATGTATTGAAGGTGCTCGACTTGCTAAAGCCGAGGATCTCGCGCTCCTCGTAGATGCGGTAGGTGAACGTGCTCTCGTACGTGCCAACGAAGTGGCGGGCATAGGCGCAGATCAGCTGATCGACTATGGCCACGCCGCCGTCCTTCAGCTCCTGACGCTGCACATTCGACTCCGGCGTAAAGTGCACGAACCGGAATCGATAAAAGAGCTCCTTCAGTTCGAGCAACTCGTACGGCGTCGCATCGCTAGCCACAAACACCGTGGTCAAGTTGAATGCGCGTAGCAGCTGCTTGATCTGCTGGGCCGCCGCCTTGAGTGTGGGCGTGGTCGATTCCCGTGACCTGACGAAGTCGCCGCGCCGCAGATGGGCGCACAAATAGTCGCCGCCGCGTGCATCGCGCTTGGGCCGTTCCAGCTCCCACATGGCGGGTCGCTGCACTCCGGCCGTCGTGTCCGTCGTGCTGAGCGTCATGAGCCTAAACTCTGCGGCCACCCGATTCAAGGACTGGGCAAAGCGCATCGAGCGCCGCGCCAGCCAGAAGTGCTCGTCGCCCCAATTGTCGTGGAGCACAGTCTCGGCACTGAGCACCGCATAGACGCGCATGTCGTCAGCATCGTCGGCACCCGACGTATCCTCGTCGATGGCCTCGCGCAGCATGCGCTCTAGCAGCCCAGCGCTGCCCTGGAACCGCACACAGTGATAACGGCCGTAGCGCAGGAGTCGCTGCTGCAGCAGCGGCCCGCCACTGATGGAGCTCTCGTTGCAGGCCTCTATGCGACGGCCATTGGCATCGTCGGGCGTTATACGCTCGTACTTGTCCCGGAATATGCCCTGCTCCTTCATGACCTCATAGTGGGTGAGTCGAAAGGCTTGCGAGACATGGACGTAGGGCGGCGCTGGCATTCCGAATCGCCGGTATTCGGCCACAAACTCGTCGTAGTCGAGGACGGGGGCATAGCGACGCAGGCTGGCCAGGTCGAAGAAGTTGCGCCACATAAGATCGCTCTGGCCCAGCCCATGCGAGTGCCAGTGGTAGAGGCGTGGCCAGGGCGGCAGCACGAGTCGGACATTGCGGAAACGTTTGCGGCGTCGCAGGCGACGTACGAAGACGGCCATGCGTATGTATACATCGCGGCGCAGATTGAAGCCCTCCGAGATGTTCACATCGTATAGTATGTACACGGTGCCGCGCAACGGCAGTATGGAGCTGGGGCAGGTGTCCTTGGCGGGCAGGCGCCAGAAGAGGCGGCTCTGGCTGAAGCTGTTGTTCCTCAGCTGAGTGGGCTTGGCTATCGTTGTGTTATGCGGCGGTCGACCAGACGAGGCCTGTGACGCAGCGACTAAAAACAGAACCAGCAGAAGCTCTGACCACTGCACTGGCCAACATCCTTGCATTATTAGCCGCTTTACTCGCTGAAATAGGCGCTGGCTCACTGAGAAGCAAGAACTCAGAGTGTTGATCTTCTATCGATAGTAAAACAGGCAAAAAGTGAGCTTAAGAAAAGTTTAATTGATGCACGAAAAAATATCGATACCGCTAAAGCTATCGATACCGAAGCAACACTGAAAATTAATGTTGTTAAATTTTGAAACAACTTAAAAATTGCAAAATAAAATATATTTGCAGTAATAACTATGTTAATTTAATTTAATTATTGTCTTAATATTTTTAGATTTTGATTATTTATATCTTTTATTAGCAACACTAACGAATTCTATATAGCATGACTTTGCGATACTATCGCAAGTGCTGAGATAGTCCAGTATCGATAATTACTGGTTAGACAACACTGCTTGCATCTCTTAACTCTAAGCGGCACACGTGCCGAAACTTGAAACTGTCTTGTTTGAACTTATTTGTGTTTTGCTTATGCCCCAGAAAACCCGAAAAAAATTAGCGTAATGAGCTCGCAGAAGCTTGAGTACGATGCCAGCCTTGGCGGACATGTAACACTGCCCACCCATGTGGCCACCTATCACTATGCAGCCGGACTTCTACAGGAGATCAAGTCCATGATCGCCGACGCCCAAGTGCCGGCCAGCAGTAAGCTGATCTTTCAAACGCTGCCCAAGCATATGCGTCGAC